>CAHIKZ030000173.1:1275000-1285000 GCA_903632075.3 Acanthosepion pharaonis
TATATTAGAGCAGTTGGTATCTGTTGGATTTTAATTCAAAACTGAAGAAGCTGAACCTGGCATATGTGATATCGGCGAAACGCGCTGTTTAAAAGGTTTTACACTTTATCACATTATCTCCACTTTTCTTTCGGATAAATCAGCACTCCATAGTGACTGTAAGTTTCACGCCTTAAGAGGTCATCAGACATGAGTGTTACTTCCTATACCTAACCTGTTTATATCTATAAACGCTCTATCAGCAACACTGAATCCTCTTCCCGCATAACTATAGTATGTTACAAACTATAATTACATATATATATATCTGTGTCTACATACATACATATGTGTGTGTGTGCGTGTATGTATGTGTGGCAGTTAATTGCTAAAACCTCCTGAAGAGTGGGTTGAATAATTACAAAAATGTTCAATTACGAAACTCTAGATTTGAGTTACTGAATATAAAATCAATTAGTTAAGTGATCAATTTTATTTGTATTAATCTTTAAAGCTTTGAATTTAATTTTGTAATTAAATTAAAAACATTAGTTTCATTTCATCCACTCCAAAATTCGTTTGTCTTACTACGAGAAATTAGTAAACTCATTTGTACACATACACACATTACTAATTCCTCGTAGTAAGACAGTATATGTATGGAGGGGAAATATACGCACGCATATATATACGCATGCTGACAGAAACACACGAAAATGGAAACAGATCCAAGAAGACATAGGGGTCAGTAAAACATTAAAAGATAAAATGCCGATAAGTAATTCATCATCTCGCTTGGACCAACCTTAATTGTTTTATGACCCTTCGCGCAGAATTCTTCATTGCCAATTCAAGAAAGACATTCGGATTACTAACACAAAAACAGAAAATGTCTCATATCGAGAATATTCAACATTGAAAAACATAAGAAAAAATTAATTATTTTTAATAATATGTGGAAATCTCCGCTTTTACCTGAAGACGGTCGCGAGACCAGAAACACGTGTAGTAAAAGTATGGCAAATAAAGCATAACATTTAAAAAAAAAAAAAATCCACATTACAACCAAAAAAATTTGCGGCACCTCTTTTCTCTTCTTTTTAATATACATACTTTTCTCTCGTTGGAACTACTACAACCTCTTTCTTTTATATATATATATATATATATATATATATATATATATATATATATATATATAACCCAATCGATATTGGTAAATATTTCCGTTTTTGATTTTCATGGATGTACATGAATGTGTGTGGGATATTGTTTTAACTTTGAACTCATCTGAATAATGATTTTACATATATATATATGTATATATATATATATATAATTTTAAATTAGTTTATATCTAGAATTTTTATATCGAGAAATTTTCATAACTCGGTTAAACCTAGTTGGTACCTCAATAAGAAGATTACAGAAAATTCTAAAGTGCCTGTCATTCGGATTCTTACGAAGTTTAACATTCGAAAGCCAAACTTTTATTGATTTCTGAACATCATGCCTCGAAAATCGAAAATTTACATCGATCTGTAAGTAATTCCCGATTCTCAAGATAAATGTGTTTTTTTAGAATACATAGCAACAGTTTTATTATAATATCATAACGCTGTCCTATGAGTTGATAATTAATGTCTTACCCTAAACAATCTTATCAAACAATTCTTGTCCTTATTTTTGAAGTTAAATTTTGTGCCAAACTTCTGTACAGTTAAATTTACTTAGGATAATTTATATTTCAGTAACGTTTGCCTTGATTTATGGACACTGGTAACTCTTTATACCTTATTTTCAAAAGAAAAATATGTTGCGTGCTTAAATTCTTTAATACAAATTTTAGGTTAAAATCTTTAAATATTCAATGCTTAGATCATCAAATTTTCGTTGTAAGCAGAAATAGTTTGTTTGTCTAGAAAATGAATGGAGTTAAATAGTGGAGTGACGAAGTGGCGGTGAAGACAGTGGGAAATGAAAAAAAAAAAAAATCAATACCTCGCCCAAGTTTATGAGGTTCGAATGCATTGTGGATAAAATAAAATACCATCACTATTATTATTTTCGTTTTCTTTCCCTACCGTCATTTTTTTTAATTCACTATTTAATTCATTATTATCTTGAAAGAAAGTTTTAACATATTTGTTCAATAAATCTTGACCATCATATGTCGAGAAAGCGTAACCTGCTACTTTCTTTATTTTTATTGATTAATTTTTTTACAGAAACACTCGTCTTCTGTTCGATTTGTCTACCTTGTTTACGAAAATTGAAATTTCTTTAAAAAGTCAGGTGTCAATTGTATCGCATTTATTAGTTTTTTTTTAATTCCAGATACTTGTGTGTTTAATCATCACTTGGTATCCTACGATTGGCTTTGTACCATACTAATACCAGGATGGTATACTCAACATTTAGAGGAAATTTTAAGGTTTCGTTGGGTGCCATAGTTTTATATACCGTAACTCTGAACACTAATGGTCCCAATCCTCAGAAATATGTTGGACACTATTGTAAGTGAGGGGAATCTGCTGCTTAAGCTGGCAGCGTGAGCTGTCACCGTGGGAAGCTCTTACCAAAGGCAGAGAGGAACCCGAACGAGGCTATGCCGAAGGGCAGAGTCACGTCCGGTTTCAGTATTTGGTACTGCGGATTTTATTTTTGCTTTGTTTGATAAAGCGAAAGAAGCCTTTAAACAGTTAAGCAAAATATTAAGAAACAGAAAAAAACTCGTTAGAAACAAGACCATGTGTCAATAGAAATGTGGTTCTACAGAAGGATGCTGGGAATATGGGATTGATCAGATGAGCAATGGCGAAGTTTTAGAAGAAATGAAAACAGAAAGGATAATTTTACTTAATATCAGAAAGAGAGAGCTGAATTTTGTATATAATGAGGAAAGAAGACTTGGAAAATTTGACACTCACAGGACATTGAAGACAAGAGGTGCAGAGGAAAACAGCTCATAACCTGCATAACGAGCTTGTGTAAATGAGTGGCAGAACAGGGATTAAGAGAGAGTTGCAAATGACGGGAAGCTGTGGAGATCCATACTTGCCAAGGTCCTGAAGAGTCATGATACATAGAAGTTTAATAGCTTGATCATATCATTATTATCTCATTGTTGTTATTACTGTTGTTGATTGTATTCAATTGAGGCGGTTACTATTATTTGTTATTGCTTTTCGTTTGGGATTTTGTAGCATTGGTCTATAGTAGTGTTTTTCAACTGGTGCTTCTTGGGACCCTAGGGTTCTGCAACAGGTAGCAAGGGATACCTCAAGGAACAGTTATAAATAGGCTAATGCATTTTTATGTAATATTTGTTTAATTTTATATTCGTAATTTTACTATACACGTACGACATATTTTTGGAAAATCCTTGCTAATTATAATAAAGGCTTCAACCGTTTATATTATATAAATTTTTAATAATCATAGGGAATGTATTTAGCGATGTCTATATGACGTATTTTAAGGGATTTTGTGCAGGGGCCCTCAGACTCACACCCGACCTCAAGTGAAGCTCCAATATACGATCCATCGCTAGAGACGCAGGTAAATAGATCAGCTCCCTGTATCGCTCTAGTAATTACCCGACTCATCATGCTTTCCGCTATCTTTATAAGAGCCTGATAAGCCCGGAAATGGAGGACTGTTGCCATATTCTGGCTGTAGTTACCAGTCCTTGCTTTCTAGTCTTGATAGAGTTCAAAAACGTCTCAGAATCCTTCTTGTAGAAAAATTATTTGCCACCTTCCAACCTCACTTTCATAGTCAGGATGTGGCGGGTCTCTCGCTTCTCTACCGTTACTTCTATGGAACGTGCTCGGACGAACTACTTTCCTTGGTTCCGTCAAGTCTAGCCTTTACTGATAGGATTTACCATGCCACTTACATAGAAGCAAATCACCCACATTCCCTCTGTATTCCATTAGCGAGAAGTTCCACTCAAACAGTTTTTTCTCGCGAACCACTGCTCTGTGGAACAGACTCCCAAGAGGATGATTGCCTGGTCACTACAATGTTAACCTGTTCAAGTCTAGAGTTAACCATTATCTTCTCCTCCTATTCATATAAACTACCCCTTAACCTAGTCCTCTTCCTCGAGTGACCCTCGGGCCTTATACACGGTGAACCTTAATGCAAAAAAGAAAGAAAAAAAAACGGTTCCCTGAGACATGAAAACTATTTCAAGGCTTCCCCAAGGATAAAATGCTTGAGAAATGCTGGTCTGTAGGGTTTGTTGAAGAATCGTCTTTTCGTTGATTTCTATCTGTATAGACCTTTGAGATAGAGTATTTTTAGTAAGTAAATTTTGAAAGTGAGGAAGGACATTCTAATATACAGTGAAAAACGTGCAAAAGAACAATTTCAACGGACAAAAGCAAACTTAGAACAGTGATCCCTCGCCAATTCGCGGTTCTACTATCGCGGATTCACGGCTTCGCGAATTTTTAGAATATATATATGGAAAATATATCGCGGACTTTCTGGAAAATTCTAGAAAAATCACGATATATGAAGACCTAAAATTTTTCATTAAACCTATTAAAATATTAATATATTTCATGGTCTAGGAACAACAAAACAAGCGTAAAATAGCAATAGAAAGTGCACCGTTGTCCGAAGAGACGTAAAATACAATTATCGGCTGCACAGTAGAGGTCCTCATCAAATTCATCACCATCATCATTCAAATTCTACTACAACTTCTTTCGTGTTGAATACAGTAACAATCTTTATTTTTTTTAATCTAAAATGTTATTGCTTAACAGTTGTCCTTGTTATTAATAGAGTACTGTAATGGGTGGGTTGTTAACAGTACAGGGAGGGTTTTAAAAGTCCAAATACACGTTAAATAAATACTGTAAATATGGCGTCCCTACTTCACGGAAATTCAGTTATCGCGGCCCGTCTCCGAACCAATCTACCGCGATAAACCAGGGATCACTGTAATGACATATAATCACCAGAAATTGTTTTCGCACATAATTTGTAGCAGAAACCTTAATACTGTTTTATTTTCTTCTCTATTTATATTCGTTTTTTTTTTCAAAATACATCATTTTGGTTTTCCTTTTTTGATCCTTCCTACATTACATAGAAGAACGATTTCACCTATATATTTCTAAAAATTACTTATGGTACTCTCGACAATCGTCCTCAATTCACAACTGCTGGCCTTTACGAGTAAATGTTCTGCAATGATCAGCACTTAAGCACAAAACTGACACGTTAATAACGAAAAGCCCTTCTCCTAAGAATAAGTATCAAACTATCCTCTTTATCGCCACAGTCTTCCTTTGGCTAGTGAGCTGAAACAACCTTGTTTATATTCGGTAATTAAGAAGAAACAGATGGTAACAGAATGGTAAACGGATCTTTTTCTTTACATAAATACTAGAATCATACCCGTAAAAATGACAGGGTTATTTATGCATGGATCGACACATCTGTGTTGCATCAGAGTAACTATAGCTAAGATAAAAAAAGTCGTTTTCCATCCCCCACTCAGAGGGTTGTACATGTGTGAATTGATAAAAGTGTCGCACACACACACACACACACACACACACACACACACACACACACAATATATATATATATATATATATATATATATATATATAGTATAGCTGGCCATTCATGTTCGAGGATACCAATCTACTAGGGCGGCTCGGCCACGATGACTTGTGACTTCGTGCTAGTACAGATATCGCCGGTCCCTGTTCTGTTTCACTCAAAGGCTTAGGTCAACCCGTGGTATGGTTTTCAAGCACTTTCTGGTATATATATCGACTCTTGCGTATGGTTTTCGGTCACTAGGCATTTACAAAAAGTATATATATATATATATATATATATATATATATATATATATATATATATATATATATATATATATGATAATGATGAAATTAACTGTTTCCATAAAGGAAATAGCAGACATTCATTGACCAAATCGTAGGCGTTACTACCGGTTGAAATTTATAAAATCTTTGTCTTAAAACGATTTTTCAGGAAAATAGTCCTTTCAAGTACACTAATGTTTATCACTCATTCTAGTATTAATGGAGGTTTCTATCCTAATTTAATAGGGAAAGTGAATATCTTTATTATACCATTATTTTCCCTTCTATTTGTTCTATGCAATTTAGTTTTTGCAGCTTCTAGAAGTCTTCGGGAGATGTGATTTTGTCATGTGCTTATATATATATATATATATATATATATATATATATATATATATATGTATAATTCTCTATTGAAGCTTTACTCAAAGTAAAACACGTTAGATTGGTAAATAGTTCTTGCTTATTGTTTGTCACATATATATATATATATATATATATATATATATATATATATGCAAGTTTCATTAAAAACGACAGACAAGGTACTACGGTTAAGATTTTTATTTAATTTTTCTTTTGTTCGAACAAGAGTTTTCTTTTCTGGACAAAGTGTGTGTAAAAACTGTCCAAATGTTTTATATTTCCAAGCGCTTTCGGCTATAACTTTAGCCATTATCAAGGATGATTCGATTTTTCAGCTTAATTGAGTGTGTGCGTTCTGTGTATGTCTTAGTGTGTGATAGGGATGTTTTTAATTTCCGAATACGGTTAGCACATTGTGGCTTTGTTCGTAGTTAGTATTGTTGAGAGTTGGCCTTTTCTTTTTTTATTATTAATGCTTCCATTATTTTTAATCTTTTTTTGCAGGTGGATGCACTTAATATATTTGTGTTTTCTACTAGTATGTTTCTAATAGAGTCTGGTAAATTTTTGTGTGTGTTTAAATGGGTTCTAATGGAGCTGTGATCAGATAGGTGTAACGTAAATTAAATAAAAGCTTAACTGTAGTACCTTGTCTGTCGTTTTTTTAATGAAAACATACATATATATATATATATATATATATATATATATATATATATATATATATATATATGATGTGACAAACAATAAGCAATGAAACTTGCATAAACGAAGGATTGCTGTTAAATATACAACTATATATATATATATATATATATATATATATATATATATATATATATATATATATATATATATATATATATATATATATGTTAATTTTATGTCTACATTCTGTATATGCATATACACACTATTTCCGATATTCTTCTCTGTTCCTAAAAAATAATAACAATTTTTAAATAATATATATATATATGAAAAATTTATCCGAGTTAACCTGTAGAAAAAGACAATATCTGTAAAGGTAAAAGACAATCGGAAAACTGTATTATTAATTTTCATTTGACAATACGAATAGAATACCGATTTCTAAATTCTTCTAGTTGCTAAGGACATTTGTTTGTTGTTAACAGTTACTTTGTTTTCAATAAATTCATTTCGTTTTTGCCTTGAAAATGTCCACATTGAACCAAACGCGTCGGCCAATAATACAGTTTGTTTTACTTTTACACACACACACACACACACACACACACACACACACACACACACACATATATATATATATATATATATATATATATATATAGGCAGCATATCTTCGTTCAAGCATGTTTTCTTGAATAATCTGGACATATGTCTATTTATTTTATTTTAATTCTCACCAGTTCACGAATAAATGTTCTAGTGTCTGTACAAAATTGATCAAGAAAAAAGCCGTAATTATCCATATTATTTTTATTTTCTCAGGTACCTTCAATCTCATCCAAGATCATCTTCAAGGGTTGAATTTTTAAGACAAAAATTAATGTATGAATATATAAGCATGAACGCTGTAAAATTCGAAATTTTTTTAACCCCTACGTAAAGGAGGTGGCTCAACTATGTACTTCTTATCAGAAATATAGTTACGTGTTTTTTAAAATATTTTTAATTGTAATTTTTAACAATTAAAATTTAGATATTTATTCAAAAACTTTTCTGTTATAAACATTTTAGAACTTTGTTGCTATACTCATAATTCACTTTATTTTTGGCTGTAATTTTCTTATATAAAGGGCTTCCAGAATTTATGTTTATTATTTTCATGGTGGAGTATAGATGTATTTTCGATTAATATCTGTCAAAATTCTGAATGTGAACAGGAATGCTCCTTTAAATGTTGTGAGATTGAGCGATAATCAATCAAGTGAAATGTAAGTCTCCTTGACATAATTGCGGTAGTAAAACTAATATATATATATATATATATATATATATATATATATATATATATATACATTTTTGTCAGAGATACAACCTCCCAAAGGACATTTAAAGTTATTTGATATAAGATGTTGATCTTTTACAAAACACCGAGAAGAGTTATTGTAGATAATTAATTGGTTTTATTAAATTTAGTGTAGTATATAAATAGATTTATATATGAGGTTTTTTTTAAGAATTTTTTCATATTGTTTATAGTTAGAATGTATTTGATTGCAGTATATTAGGATGATATGTTTATGCTAATCGACAATAAAACTATACTCCAGCATGAAAATAATAAACATATACTTCAAGTTCTGTAAGCCCTTTATATTAAAAAATAAATGAAATTAGAAAATATGAAAACATTTAAATAAAACATCTGTCTATATTTAAGGTATTGAAACTATTTAAACTATTTACATCATTCGGACTGTTGTCCTCATTTTATTGCCATATTTACGACGTTTCGACTGTTGTACGCTCTGGCGTTCATCAGGTGATATACATTGGAATTTCAAACCCTTTATTTAATCCGCGAGGGTAGACTGTTCTAATTCCACGTGCCATGTCTTTTTTTGATATCCCAGTTTCTTTTACTTCCCTTTAGTAACTCAACTCCCCAATATTTTGTTTCCTCTGCTGTAGTCAATTATTGAACATCCAACTCCCAAAGGACATATGGTCCAGTGGATAAAACCGTTGGTTGAGCGACTTGACCCAAAGAGGAGCAGGAGCTCCAGGCCAGATGTAACAGCAATATTCTAAGCATGGACAAATGGTAGACTTATAAATATGTAAGATAGATTCTGGAGAGAAAAACTGTCTAGCACAACATAGTCAACAACTTCCTTAACTGCAGACTTAACAATTGATTCAATCTACTCTTAGTCGGAGAAGGTGCAATGAGACAAGTTGGGTTATAATAAGTATAATGTTCATAGCTTCATAAAGCTGCACATGTTCTATGGGAGAGCTAGGGTTAATTTTTTACACCCGAGGCAAACCCCAAAAGAGGAAATACTAAAGGGGTATGTAAATTTTATGCGCGTTAGTGTCCTCTTTTAAATATTGTCTTGTGTCATATTTTGTTTAAGTGGAAGTATAGATAAATAAATAAACTAGGTCTTTGATATCTAGACAGACAGATTATCGTCTCCAATCATGAAATGAAGATATGATAGACACAAATAAAGTCTGTCAGATCGTCGTCGTAATTGTCGCATCAGGCCAATCGGCGAAGACAGAAGAAAGCGGGAATTAAACAAATGGTAGGATCTCACATGAGAAATGAGATTACCGTCCAACAAGCTGGTTAGTGTCGTGTCCATATGCGTTCACACATTTCATGCCCATTTCTTGTTCATATTCATCGGTACATTTCGTGTCCATATTTATTGGTACATTTCGTGTCAATATTCATCGGCAAATTTTGTGTCTAGATGTTGAGACTATTGAGTTAGTGGCTCGGAATATTTTAAAATTATATTCAGACTTTAAAAATGAGGTGTTTTTCAAATGGAAATGACGTTTCATTGATAAAACATTTCTTATGAAATTTCTAGGAAAGAAAATGTCATCTCGTAATTAAACATCCGTCTACACTAACAAAATTGCTTAAAGCAAAATAATTTCCTTAGAAATATAACCATCTCGCCAAATTCAGAAAAAAAAGGAAGCACACAAGAACATATTGTTGAGATTCTAATCTGCTTCAGTAAAAGTAGTAATGTATTTTAAACAAATTTTTCATAATTTTTCAAGATACCAAGATTGTTGTGTTATTTTATACTAAAATACATACATTTCGTGTCCAGATGAGTCGG
>CAHIKZ030000173.1:1287500-1407500 GCA_903632075.3 Acanthosepion pharaonis
CCAAGCTTAAAGCACCTGTTATTCCCAAGTGGTCACCCATCTAGGTACTGACCAGGCTTGACGTTACTTAACTTTGCTGATCGTACGGGATCCAGTGTTTCAAATTCATATGTATTACTAGTTGAACTTTATGTTATTAATGTTTTTTTGCAGCCCGACACTTTACATAGAATTACTTTATTACATAGAAATTTCAAAATAAACATATTAATTCCCATTAGGGTGCACGACACCACCCCCACTAAAAAACTTTTCGCTGCAAAGTAGATAAGCTAAGCTGTAAGGAGTGAAGACAGATTCAACGCGTTTGCCATTTTGTATGTTCACAAAGATATTCAGATAGACTACGATAAAATCGTGAACCTCATATTAAGAGACAGACAAATAGATAGATAGATAGATAGATAGATAGATAGATAGATGAGAAATCCTATTGAAAAAAATGTGCGTCCTCCAGGAGAAAACGTTGTAAAACCCGACGTGGTTTTTTCGATTCAGCCACGATGGACATTGTTGTTCAGACGCGGTTGAATAGTGTTTTAAGCTAAATCCTTCTCGTCATAGTTTCTAGGGCTAGTACACCATAATATAATATATATATATATATATATATATATATATATATATATATATATATATATATATATATATATATATATGAATGAGAAATATAGTTTTAAGGTATGCTATATTCCTCAAGTGGTCAATATCAGAGATAGAGCGTATGTATGTATAAAAATGAAGTCAACATTCAAAGGCGACAGACTGTTTTATGCTAAACGCAATCGTCAGGCCACCGATTGGCCTGACGATTGTGTTTAGCATGAAATAGATAACATTTAGCTCAACTCTCCAAGTTTTTGTTTCCCACTGTTCACCACATATGTATATGTATATATGTATGTATGTGTGTGTAGACAGATATGAATAGAATTTGAGAGATAGATAGAAATAAACTGAGAGATTTATAGATAAAAATATGAATGTGTGTGTGTGTGTGTGTAGTCATAAATCGATATGAATAAAATTTTAGTAGATAGATAGATAGATAGATAGATAGATAGATAGATAGATAGATAGATAGATAGATAGATTAGTGAACCTCGTTTTGTGCACGGGCGTTGTGCACAATACGAAATCTGAACCGGCTTTCGTGTCGCTAGTAAATGCAATTACAAATTCAAACTATGAATATGTATAATTTGCCTAATAGTAAATGGTTTTTAATTAACAATGAAATCTTCTATTATTCACCATAAGCAAAAGCAAAACGCTATGAAACCTAACTATAGAAACAATCAACTAAATGATGCCAATCACGTAGCCAGCAGAATCATTTGGATGATAAAATTACTTTAATAAAATTCTCTCTCTTTCTCTTTCTATCTCTTTTTTCTCTTTCTTTCTCGCTTGTTTCTTTTTTTTCTTCAATCAATTCTTCTCTCTTTCCGAAGTTAAACATTTCACAACTTTTAAAAAATTATTCCTTCTGTCCTCAAGGACACATGGTACAGTGGATAAAGACGTTACTTAGATCCAATGACAGGACCCAAAGAGTATGAGTTCAATACCCGGTTATGGCAATCGGGGACTTTCAGAGGGAAATTAACAGGAGATAACTGATAACTGACATCCATTAAACATGGCACGTGGAACTAGAACAGTCTACCCCAGTGAGCGAAATAAAGGGTTCAGTTCGACATTCCAACCACCTGACGAAGGCCGGAACGTACAATATGTGTGTATATGTGTGTTTTCGAGATACAGCGTAAACGATACGTAATACTCCAGCCAATTTAGGAGTATATTATATCTTCAACCCCTGTCGGATGCAGTGCCAACTTTTATTAAAATTTAGACAAGAGGTTTTTCGAGCTAGGACCCTTTTTATGGTTTTTTTTTTGTATTTTTTTTTTGTATTTTTTTCGGCAATTTTAATAGGAAATACAGTATTTGTTTTCAATACATATTCTCATATCCATTTGCGTATATGAACAAATACTTGAATATTATATGCCAACTATTACGCGTGTGAAAAATAATAAACGTACATAATATATTATAACAACGTTGTTAAATAATTTTAAACATACATAACGCAACATATATTTATACAACACTACATTAGAATTTTCTTGTAAACAAATATATCGGATGCTTGGAAGTAGTTAATAGGTGAAGATTCTATGTAGATCGACCATTGAACCCGGGTCTCATACAGACACACACATGCACGCACTCATACACATACCCATACACATACATATAGAGTCCGCCAAAGATTTATACACACTTCAGGAAAGGAAAAACTTGTATAGATATTGTAATACTAAATTTATTCAGACATCATGATATTAATACAAGTTAGCTTTGGATTCTGCAATCACATGAGATGCTCAAAATGATTGCATTAGTTTCCAGACATTTCGTACGGAAAAGCACGGGTAACGTTGGCCAAAGTGTCCAGTGGGATTACTGCACATGCATTTTCAATTTCTTGTCTAGGAATTGCCAATATAATGCCATCTGTCGAGAAAATATCGTAAACTACAAAATACAAGTTTTTTTCCTAAAGTGTCTATACATTTTTGGCGGACTCTCTCGCTCTCTATCTCCTTCTCTCTCTCCACACACACACACACACACACACACACACACACACACACATATATATATATATATATATATATATATATATATATAGTACAGGTAATCGATCCGTTAGTGTATAATCCGGGTGGATCCTAGTAATATTAATTATTAAAACTGATCCACAGATAGCTCGATGTGGATGTATTTATTATAAAAGAGCATATGTATTTTTAACATAAAAAAAACAAACGCATCGAGCAGATATGAATGTATGGCTGAAAATCATGGAGAATTGTAGTTTAAAAACAGTAAGATCGACCTTGCTAACCGAAACGCTCCTCTGTGGCTAAATCGGCAAGCTATATGACGGTTGCATATAGGATATAGGTTCGATTTCTGTCGGAGGATGCATATTTTCTATAAAAATTTCTCGGATATTCAGGCCGGTAAATGTTGTTTAATACTGTTTATTATAAACAGAGCATTTACGTAAATATTTGTATCTATAAAAAGAACGTATAAACACAAAAATAATGTTTTAATATATGTATTCTAAATAATTTTTGGATTTAATTTTAATCTGTCATTTATATTACTTCAAACTACTGCATGGGCAACGCTGGCCAAAGTGTTCAGTTGGATTGCTGCACATGTATTTTCAGTTCCATGTGAAAGGTCCAGCAATGTAGTCAATTTTCTGCGATACTCAACCTCCTTTAGGGCTTCCCATAAGTAAAAGTATAAAAAACTATGGAAGACAAGTTTTTCACATTCCTAAAGTGTGTATACATTTTTTAGGGCGGACACTATCTGTGGTGTAGACAAGAATCTGTGGAAAAATAAAACCAACTAAAATGTGTAATTAAAAGAGAATTTATAATTGTACAATAACTCGATAATGAAAGTCGTAACCATTGTCGACTCAGTTATTTCGAGATGAGAACACGGATGATTTGAACTCAATATTTAAACGTATTTTGTATAACAAAAGCATGAGTCAAAATATATTATTAGAATTTTTATTAAAAGAAGCTGTCTTGAAGAAATAGATACTGTAAATATACCCTAACAGGAAAGAGATAAAATCGATTTGTGCCTAATGAATGGATTCTGCAACAATCAACTGGAATAACATTTATCGACTCCATAATAGCTATTATGGTTATTTTTCCAGTTAAGTATCATGTTTGCTTGTGTATAGGTCGAATTTTTTAGACTAAACTTCCTGTACAAAATCGTTCTCGACCCATAATGCTTAAATATAATATGCTATATATATATATATATATATAAATTTCTCAGAGTTAAGCTTTAGAAAAAGACAATATTTATAAAGGTAAAAGACAATAGGAAAACTATTATTAGCCGACGTGAATTAGAATTTGTGAATATTTATGAATACAATAGCGTTTTCGAAATTCTTCCAGCTGCTAAGGACATTTTGTTTTGTTATTAATAGTTACTTTGTTTTAATAAATTCATTTCGTTTTTTGCATTGGACGAAACGCGTCGGCTAATAATACAGTTTTCCTATTGTCTTTTAACTTTATATATATATATATATATATATATATATATATATATATATATATATATATATATATATATATATATAATAGAATTTGGGGGATTTAGGCAAATAATTATAGTAATTCATCGAGACAAAAGGAATCCTCAACAGAACGCAGAAAGCACGGGATGGCCGTTTCGACTATTTTGCGATTCATCAGCAGACTATTCAGTTACTCCTTCGTCACTGAGCCCCAATGGTACAGTTGTTATGACACTTGCTTTGTATCAAAACGGTCCGTGTTCGAATCTCGGTTGTGGATACGCACTGCCGATGAGTCCCAAAATAGGACGAAACTGCCGTGTGATGCTTTCTGAATTCCGCTGAGGAGTCTTCTAGACTCGATGAATTACTATTTATATTTAAAATTTTTGTGCGTGTAACAATTAAGGTTCAGTGTGCAAATTTTTTTCATGAGACGCACAGAAGTCATGACCCCATTCACGTCCACGCGCAAAAAGCTACCACGCTGAGAAACTACAAAGTAACTCCCTTCTTTTCCTCTCTCTGCAAACTACGATCAAAGCGAAAGGAGTGATGAAAACTAGCCACGGAAAGAAACAGATACACAACTGCAAAGAAAGAAAGAAAGAAAGGATGAAAGAAAGAAAGTATGAAAGAAAGAAAGAGAGAGAGAGTGAGAGTGAGAGGGGGAAATAGAAAGGAATAGAGAGAGAAAGAGGAGATAAATATATATCAGACAAAACTAGGCCCAGGTTTATATTTTATTTCAGCTAGAATTAAACTTCACATAAAGTTACTTTTCTTCGAGGTGTCTTGGGTTGTGGGATCAACTATTTCTGACGATGTTATTCTAATTTCTCAGCAAATTCGACTCCCAAGGACACGTAAGGCGTGTCTCAAAACCACACGTAGAAAAGCTATGCGCGCATGCGCGCACACAATAAGGATAAAATACGGGTATCTTTCCTGGGATTAAACGAAAATTACTTACAATATAATACATATTACTTATAATACATTACTTCTTGCCATCAATGTTGACAGCACGGATACGCTTGTTGTTTACTAATTCCATTAAGTTGGAACCCGGGAATTATTTGAAGGATAAACAACTGTTGTTTGCTGCAAAAATGTTAACTAGTGAGAAAAGAAACGTTATATTAAACTAATATTGTCTTGTAATTGATTTAATGTCTACCTGGATAGGAATACAGAAGATTCGTGCGTGATAAATGACTATCTTTGGGTTTTAGTTTCGTCAACTCTCATCTAATTGGTTGTAAAAGAAACTTTATAGCTTACCTGAGATGAATTTTCTATGACAAAAGATGAAAAACTACATCGACTTATACGTGATTCATGTAAGAAATTAATTAATGATTACTTGACCAAATATCAAACATCGACCTATACACAAATATATACAGTGTTTTTAATTATACCAAAATTACTTCTTTTGTCAGATATTTTGGATGCGTAATTTATTATTTTTTTCTGTCCTGATTGCACCAAAAGAAATGTTCTTTTCATTTTTTTTTTAAATTCATAAAAATAAGTTAGTGGCTCGGAATATTTTTAAATTATATTCAGACTTTAAAAATGAAGTGTTTTTCAAATGGAAAAGACGTGTCATTGATAAAACATTTCTTATGAAATTTCTAGGAAAGAAAATGTCATCTCGTAATTAAACATCCGTCTACACTAACAAAATTGCTTAAAGCAAAATAATTTCCTTAGAAATATAACCATCTCGCCAAATTCAGAAAGAAAAGGAAGCACACAAGAACATATTGTTGAGATTCTAATCTGCTTCAGTAAAAGTAGTAATGTATTTTAAACAAATTTTTCATAATTTTTCAAGATACCAAGATTGTTGTGTTATTTTATACTGAAATTTGTTTTTTATTAGACTTGAATTATAGAATAGATATTGATCGTGAGTCTATTGGTCGTCTTTATACTGGAGTGTATAGATAACAATTGGTCAGGTTTATACTTGAGTCTATAGGCAAATATTGTTCGGATTTATACTTGTGTCTACAGGAAAACATTGTTCGGGTTTATACTTGAGTCTATAGGTAAACATTGTTCGTGTTTATACTTGTGTCTATAGGGAAACATTGGTCGGGTATATACTTGAGTCTGTAATCAAACATTGGTCGGGTTTATACTTGCTTCTATAGGAAAACATTGTTCGGGTTTATACTTGAATCTGCAAATATCCAGTCTGACGGATCTTACTCCTACGTAGGAAGTTCAGTAGGCGTATGCAAGACACTGTCGACAAGTAAATTTAGAATTTTAAATAATCAGAGACACAAAGGAAACTGCTCCATAAGTCGTACACTGTTGTAAAATTTCATTCTCCATGGCTTGCCAAAATTCTGGATGAAACATACACGACTCTAAATCACTGAATCGTTTTTACGGCAATGATTTACTTTTTCCACATATACACACACACACACACACACACACACACACACACACACACACATATATATATATATATATATATATATATAAGTGAACATTAAAATCAACACTTAGAGGCGACAGTCTGTTAGATGCTGAACGCAATCGTCAGATCAATCGGTGGCTTGAGGATTGCATCCAACATGAAACAGACTGTCGCCTCTAAGTGTTGACTTCAATGTTCACTTTTATATTTACACATGCTCTATCTCTGATATTGAGCACTTTATCCCATAAATATAGCACACGTTAAAACTATATTCCTTCATATATATATATATATATATATATATATATATATATATATATATATATATATGCTCGAATTATATATATATATATATATATATATGTGTGTGTGTGTGTGTGTGTGTGTCTGTGTGTGTGAAGTAAACCAAGCAAAAAGCTATAAAATATTCTGGACAATCTAACATTTCTTTCTAAATGTACATACACGCACACACGTACACTCGCACGCATGCACGCACACGCATGCACATCACACACACGCACATACACAACTCACACACACACACTCACGCACAACACATCTCAAATCCTTCAACAAAGCAAAACTTGTAGAGATATTTGTTTCATATTTCTTTGGAAACCTTAAGCTTATTGTGAATGATCTCAAGAGAGAGAATAATTTCATTAATGAAGAGATTTGATTCAAGTAAATAAGTTACTCTTAGCTTGCTTATCAATAAAAATATCGTTCGATTATCGATGACAAGAGGATTTATCTCTTGAGAATAGTAAATTTGTCATGTGCTGTCCTGTATGAATAACCGACTAAATTTGATCATTGAACAGGAACTGTACTAATCTGAATAGGACATAAATAATATTGTTATTTTCACCGGTATATTGTACTGAAAGATTATCATAGAGATTGATAAGGTTCAGATAAGTGCAAATTTGGGAACAGCCAGTAAAGTTTGAACTCATTGTAATTGTTTTAGACTCCTGGTTGCTCCAAAACCAATTGCAATAGTTTGAGAAAAAGTTTCTTCTTCATCTTTTATATGCTGTGTTCCTTCAGGACGTAGGCGATCATGGCCCTCTGCATCTTCCACTCCCTTCTAGCTCTTAACAAGTTTAGTTTACCATCCATTTTCTCAAGCTCATCAATTACGTTATGCACTGCTTCCTCTGTCCCACGTTGCCTCAATCTGTCCTGTGAGTATCAGATTTTCCAAACCCTCCTTCCACATTACGTGCCCCAGAAATTTCAACTGCCTCTTTCTAATGTTAGGTATAACTTTACTTTTTGATTTCATTTTCTCCAAAATCTTGTTTTTGCTCATACGTTTGGTCCATGGTATCCTCAACATATTTCTGTAGAACCACATTTCGACTGCTTCAATTCTCTTCTTTCTCTTTGAGTAGATTGTCCAGCATTCGCTGCCATACAGGAGGGGAGCAGTTATCACGTCTAGTACTCTTTTCTTTGTTTCCAAAGTATTTTTTTTGTTTCTTTAAGTTGCTAAATATTAAAGAAATTTCAAAAGTTCGAGGCGAGGAAATTCCGTAAACCTTTGCAATTAACTCCGAACTAAGCTAGCTTACCTTGACTTATATAATGATTGAAATGTTTCTTCTTTTGGAGATTAATGGAAAACGCAGCTGATTTATACTGGGACAAGCTAAGGAATTATTAAAAACTAGCAGCCATACCCAGCTGGTCGATCAGAAAAAGCGTTCAATTAGAATGGAGAAAAAAAAACATCCATGTTTAGATGTAACAGAGTCTATCTTGTTCAGTTACTTTAAAGTACTTTCATTAAAAAAATATTTTGAATTAATGCAGTTACTGATATAACAGAAGTAGTCTGTATTTATTTCAATCGAAGTTAGCCGAGGACATGAAGGGGTAAAACAGGCAACATGAAGACCCACTTCAGACCACAATTATTTTGGAGTTTTTGAAATTCATTTTGTCAATGCGTTACCAGGGATGTAAAAGAGGATATATTTATAAAGTAATTTTTAAGTTTGATAAAAATTGGTTGAAAGATCAACGAAAAAAAAGAAAGAAACCAGTAAAAATCGCCATTTTTCGCTATTTATGCGGGTTTACACTATATGGATAGACTCAGTTATCAAGTTAATTGACTGTTAAACAATCAACTTATTGCTGGCTACAATTGAGTAAAGTTTGTATTAGATTGCTTGAAAATTGAGGGAGTTTTTAGTTTAAAATCTGTGTTGAAATTGATTTGTGTTGAAATCGATTATTCGCTTTTCGTAGTTTTTCGCTAAACGCAGTAGCGTAGAAATAAAATTGAGGTATCGTTGAGCTCGTCATGATGTAAGTAACCTACATACCGATTTTAAATGAAATCGGAGGAAAACTTGAATTTATCGATTTTTGATCAGCTTCATAGATTATTGACTTTTTTAAATTATCGATTTTTACTCTAAGAACCTATCTCTTACATTGTACAATTTATGTGCCAAGTTTGGTCAAAATCATTTGGATGGATCTCGAGTGAAATGGTATCACACAGACGCCCTCTGTTTTATATGTATATAGATACTTTACAATTCCAAGCGATCGTTCATTAAGACCATAACAAGAAAATTGTTCGAAAAAAATTATTCGAAATAATTATTAAAAAAAAACATTTATTCGAATTGAAAATTGTTTGAATGAAAATTAATCGAAAGGTGAATTATACAAAATGATTATTGTTTGAAATAAGACAGACAATCACGCCCTTGAAGGATGACATAAGGCTTTTTTGCAGCAAGTGTCGTCTCATCATACTACAATATGGAAATTCTTAGACGCTCTTAAGAGAGAACAGGTCTTCCAAGAAAATCATATTGCAAAAGTAAGGGCAGGTTGCCAAAATATCAAGAGCACCAAGAAATACCGCGACGTAAATGGAAAACTTTTAAAAATTAGTGACATCCTTTAACAAGTACTCTTCAGTTGTTGACTATTTGTGTGCATTATTATAAAACTTAAGGTTATCAGGATTTTTCTTACTAAATTGTTATATTGACGATATTTGTATTTCGAATAATTATGATTTGTGTATTTCCTATTTTAATTTTTATATTTTTATTGCAATAAAGAATTTTGCATTTCCGGTAACTATCATTTGATATAATTGTTCTTTATATTATTTATATTATTCGGACTATTGTCCTCATCTTTGTCGTCATATTTGTTACTCCATGATACATGGCACAGTGGATAAAGACGTTACTTAGATCCAATGACAGGACCCAAAGAGTATGAGTTCAATACCCGGTTATGGCAATCGGGGACTTTCAGAGGGAAATTAACAGGAGATAACTGATAACTGACATCCATTAAACATGGCACGTGGAACTACAACAGTCTACCCAAGTGAGCGAAATAAAGGGTTCAGTTCGACATTCCAACCACCTGGAGAAGGCCGGAGCGTACAACGGCCGAAACGTTGTAATAAATATGGCGACAAAGATGAGGACAATAGTCCGAATAATGTAAATAATGTACATAATACCTCATCTCAGAAATATAGACAGATAATTGTTCTTTCAATTAATTTTCATTCAAACAATTTACAATTCGAATAAATGTTTTTCGAATAATTATTTCCGAACAATGTCCACAATATCAGATCAAGATAAAGGTAATTTGGTTTGTGTATACGTGTCTGTACTCCTGCCACTTTTTTTAGTTAACTCTTTATAGGCTTCCAGTGTGTTACTTTTAGGTACAACATTTCTAATGTGAAATTTTAAAAACCCGATAAACTCCTAATAAAATCAAACCTATGCGTTTAGATCACACGACAAACCTAGCGTATGGCATTTAAACATTAAACAGACTGTCTTTATCCTATGTTGATACGTATGACGCCACTGTTTGTATTTACGTATTTACATACGCTCAGCTTTTGATACTGAGCACGTTTTTTCCATAAATATAACATACCTTCTAATATATATATATATATATATATATATATGTGTGTGTGTGTGTGTGTGTGTGTGTAGCATGTTTGTGCCTATGTATGTCAGTGTCATCTATTTGAGAACACACAATTAGTCAGCCATGACGATCTAACGTAATGTTGCGCGTGTGCGCCAGGCTCATGCCCAACGCAATCTTCAGGTGCAGATTGAAAAAAAAAGTGTATATCTATTATTAATTTTTGGGGGGGTTTTGTTTTTGTTTTTGTTTTTTCTTTGTTTTTCTTTTTCTTTCTTTTCCTGCGTACGTGTAATAGGAGTAGATAGGTTTGCCTATCGCCCGGTCAATACTCCTCCCTCTTCTTTTGAACAGTTCTTTTGTTTTCTGTTTAAGAAGGGGTTCCCGGATCTTTTCCTTTTCTCTGGCCTCCTTAATAGTAATGTCGCGAATATCTTGTGATGTGTGTGCGCTCTGTTGTAACGTCTCTTCATACTGAGAGTACCTGATTGACAGTTCTCTGGTTGCTGTTCCCAACTGCTAACTCTTGCAAAATATTGGTCTGCTATATCGGTGCCATGTCGCGCATGGAAGGCTGTCCCTGCACGTACCTCCGACGGGCAAACATGAGGCCACCTTATGTTGCAGTCTGCGCCAGCTCCTGTCTGTCTATGTCACATACAATGACCTTTTGCTACTATTACTTTAGGCCTTTTCACTACCTCAAAATAACCTTAAACCATCATAAAAATAAACGAAAACCAGGTCTAAAAAATCACCTAAACCCGTTAACATTTCCTTTTCTAATATCGGTGCCATTCGTACCAACTTCTGCAGTGTGGAATCGTTCCTCCATGAAAAGTCTTCTGATATACTAGCTCTCTCTGCGAGACCATACTAACTCGTCAATCCCCTCCTTTAATTTCTCGATTGATGATTACCACCCTCTCCTTAGAAAGAACTCTAAAATTCACATGCATGGCCTAGGAGGTTATGACCAGGTCCATATCCCACTGGCTAGAGAACTCTCTTGAATCTCCAGACCATCCATATGTGTCTCCGTCTATCTCTCCTCAAGTCTGTTACCTATCTCCTCTTTCTCTACTGTTTCCCTTCCTCTCAAGATTGTGGTATACTAGATAGTATTTCCAATACTATAGACAAGGCTCTCTCTCTCTCTCTCTCTCTCTCTCTCTACATCCGTTTGCAAATATATTCTTGTTCGGTGACTTTAACGGCTACCATACCACGTGGCTCAAAAACTTTATAACTGACTTCGCTGGCATACAAACACTTTTCAATCAGTCAATCCCTCACGCAAGAGGTTAACATTCCCACACGTTTCCCCAGTAACTGTTTTACCTCCATCCCGCCTCCTGCTGTGTCACGCAGCTTTGCCTTCTTGGCGACTCTGAAAATGCCGTACTGTCTGTTAACATCTCCTTCTACTCCTCCCCCGGCAAAGAGCCTCCTACTATCAGAATATCTTTCTGTTATCAACGCGCAGACTGGGACTCGTTCCGTGATTTCCTTCGCGATGTTCCCTGGAATGTGGTTTTTAATGTCTCCGTTCAAAATGTGCGTCTGGGGTTTCCTCCTGGGTAAAAGTTGGAACTGAGGCTTTCATCCCTGCAAGAAAATATAAAGTTAATTCGCGTTCATCTCCTTGGGTCTCGGCTGCTATTGCCCATAGGAATCACTTCTGTACCGAAGCGACATGTCTGATTGCAACAAACGTCTCTTTGTCTTTGCCCGTAATCAGTGCTCAGTGAAGCTGAAGCTACTATTTGCTGGAAAAATGAAGCAACGTATTGCAGCTCGCAAGTTTGGTTCTAGAGATTATTGGCGGCTCTGCAAGAGCGTGATGAACAATAGAAAATTCACAGTACCTCCTCTATTCAATCAATTTGAGATCCTTTCCCAGCTGATAAGGCTGAATGTTTTCCTCGGAAATTCTCATCCAATTCAATGCTCGACTCATCCGGGGTATCCACATCTGATTCCCCCCCCCCTAGAACTGGGACTCTATTGAGTGAGATAAATATAAGCTCATCAATGGATTTGGACATCGTCTCTAAATTAGACACCCATAAGGCTAATGGCGGGTACGGGATACCAACCGTTGTCCTGAAGAAATGTGCTCTTGACCTGCCACCTGTCCTCTCCAAGCTGTATAGCTATTGCCTCAGTGACTCTTGCTTTTCCACCCTGTTGGAAGTCAACCGTAGCTCTAGATATCTCTAAAGCGCATACCACATTATAGAACCAATATTTTTAGTAAAATCATTCCTGTCAAACCGTGAAAATGAGGGTCGTTCTTCTCCAGTCCCTTTCATACGAACGCTGGTGCTCCCCAAAGGCTCTATCCTGTGTCCTACACTGTTTCTGATCTTCATCAACGATCTTCCTGATGTCATCAATTCCCAAGTTGGCATCTACGCAAACACTACTATTTAGTCTTGCCTCAGTAGTAAATCCTGCATCTCTGACAAAACTAACCTGGCAGTAGGTCTCGAAAGGACATCCAAACTGTGGTTGACTGGGACAGGAAATGGCTTGTAAACTTTAATCCCTCCAAAACAAAACTGCTCTCGTTTACCTTCTCTGCCTCAGGATAGCTGATGCCCAACTCTACCCGAGCGCCTCTCTGAGCCTGCTTGGTCTCACGCTGTCCACTGACCAAAAGTGGAACAACTACATTGAATCTATAGATTCATCTACCTCAAGAAAAGTTGGTTCTCTGTGTAGCACCAGAAGGTTTTTCTTGCCCGAGTCCATCTGGTGCTCTCGCTGTACATCTCGAAGTCCTCGACAAAATCCAGTGACGGATATGCAATATGATAGGTCCTGATCTGGCATCTTGTCTACAGAAACTTTCTCACCGACGTGCTGTGGCTACCCTCTGTCTTTTCTACAAGGATTTTCATGGCAAATGCTCTGACGAGCTACTGCATGAATTTAAGCGTGCTACTAGGTTGGCATCTCGATCCAACCCTGTCACTGTCGAAACGGCTAAACATAGCCATCTCTTCTACTCCAATAGCTTATCTCTTTCCACCACCCCTTTTTTTCTTTTCTTTTCTTTTCCTTCTCTCATCTTCTGACCTACATTATATCGTCTATTGTGTGTGTATGTCACCACAAAATGTATCCTTTCCGGTTACATCTTTAATGTATTAGACATCCGACAACATTCATATTTCTCTCACTTTAATCGTCTTTGACTCCCCTCTTTAAAACTTCTCTCTATTAAATTCTAATTCCCCCCCTTCATTTTTAGGTCTTCCTGTTCCACTCCTGTCCTTCCATCGTCTGTTACCCCTCTCTATAGCTTTCTTTTAATCTAACATTTGTCCCACATTCTCATACATACACTCACACTAAATTTTATGTTTATTCCTGGAGATGTTTTTTCTGTTTTCTTTTTGAATTTGTAGGTCTGATGAATTGGATCGTATTTACGATTCCAATGGAATAAATTATGACCATGGAATATTAGTGTTTAAGCCTTTTTATTGTATCCTTACTCTGTCCTGGACATTGAGTTCTACCTGGATTCTATCCTCCTGGAATTATTTTTTATACAAATATATATATGTATGTGTATGCATGTATGTATATATATTTATATTTTATTTTAGATATATGATTGCATATGTATGTGTACATTTACCACTAATATTATCATCTATCTATCTATCTATCTATCTATCTATCTATCTCTCTATCTCTATATATATATATATATATATATATATATAAATACATATACAGACATCCGTAATCCTTACATAAACATACACACACATGTACACACACAAACAAGCATTATAAATGTTTACATACATATATGTACATAAATAGGAGGATTAGCCGATAGTATAAGTGATAACATACTAAACTTACAATAATTTTGTATTATCATCGAAAATATTACTACCTTTATAGTAGGTACAATTTTGAGCCATGTTTACAGATAACAGTGAGTTTATTCCTTTGATTTAAGAGATCGATCTTGTCTTTAAATCTAATGATTTCAATTTTTTTAAGACATTAAGACATAAATTAACAAGGGTCATATAGATAATTACATGTTCGAGCTTTCTTAATTAATTTCCATTTAACAGTAGATGTCTTTTTTTCTCCTTAAAACTCCAAAAATACTTGGACAATGAAGTCTTGTATTTATGATTACTATTGTTGGAATATTGCACGTGTCCACGCCAACGCTCTTTGAATGTGTTCATAGTACTTCTAATGTAATTTTTTTTTAATATTATGGTTTTCTAGTGTAGAAATTGTGCTAAGATAAACAATAGTTAAACAGTTATTCTGTAGTGGGCAATTAATGGGATTCCTACAATTGCAAAAGTTATTATTAGTGTCATTATACTTAGTTTTATTCACTACGACCTGGCGATTAGTCAAGTTTTTTGAGTCTCTATACTTGTTGAAGACTCTGTTATTATGTTTCGTAATTATTTTTCGAAGTTATCAGCACAACTTAATTATTTTTCCAAGTTATCATCTTATTTTGAGGGTATTATAATTGAATATTTTACTGAGTAGATTAGAATCGGGATCGTAGAAATGTTTTTTGATAAGGTTTAGATATATATGTCCTATTTTGGTTTTAACCTTTAGGTTGAAAGGGGGAGTAAACCAAATGATTTTCCGGGATCTTCTGTTCTTATTGTGGTCATAATTAATAGGATTTCTATATTCAATAGTGGTACCCTTGTATCCCTTATCTCTAAGGGTAGAATTATAAAATCCACTATGTTTATTAAAACTTCTTTGATAGAAGTGTTATTACTAATTCTAAATTCAATGGAGGAGGGTATGTGCTTAATAACAGAAGTAGGTGGTTGGAATTATGATGTACATATAGCGGATTAATATTAACATTCATATAAGGTTGAAAAGAACTATTATTAAGGTCTAGGGTGACATCCAGAAAGCCTACCTGTTTAATGTTAGACGTAACTATAGTCTTAAGACCTAAATCTTTAAATTCCCTATGGATAATTTTTCTAATGCGATCTACCTTCATTTTTGGAGAGTCTTTAACTACTAATAAGCCATCATCTCTATATAACCCGATATTATCAGAATGTAGATACTCAAAGGCACTTAAATTATATAAAAGAAATAATCCCACCCAGTCAGATGCTTCAGCAGAATCTAAAGAACCCATTGAGATGTCAAAATTATCACTGGAGGTCTTTTTGGTCCGCTGTTATTCATTGTAAACCAGAACAGAATTTCTGCATTTCAAGATTATATCCATTTCATTATCAGAAATATTAGAGTATTCCTGAGAGAACTCCAAGGCCAAAGTGAACAGATCTTTAGATATGGAGTGATAGTATATATATATATATATATATATATATATATATATGGAGGGATTGTATATATATGTTTAGATATGGGGGGATAGGATATGTATATAATGATAATTTTTCTCTCCTTTTCTCTCTCTCTCTTTCTCTCTCTCTCTCTCTATATATATATATATATATATATATAATGGGAACACTTCCCTATATATATATATATATATATATATATATATATATATATATAGAGAGAGAGAGAGAGAGAGAAAGAGAGAGTGAGAGCGAGGAAAGATAGGAGAGGGAAAATATTAAAACAAAGAAGTAAGCAAACATTATATTTGATTGGATATTATTTTGTATTTAGCTTCTTTGAATCAATGAACTATGAAACTCTAATATGTGGCTATTTTAGCCAGTGTTTGCTTTTATATTAAAAAAATCTCTGATATCCTCAGGACACTAACATATTTTTGTTCGCAATTACAGAAATACGATAAATTATATTCCCGTATACATGCACTTAGATAGACAGACAGACAGACGTTTGTAAATATGAGTTTATGGGCAATAGCTGAACTTCCATAAAAAAGCTTCTTTATAAATTACCAACTACTTAAAGGAGATTTGCCGTTTTAATTATGGATTATGATTTTTAGCCTTGTCATTTTAGTCAAGCATCACAGATTGGTTTTGCGACGTGCATTTAATCAGCCAGTTGAGAGAACGATCTATTTATTCGTATTTATTTACTGAAAAGCATGAAACCAACCAAAACAGTACGCATTACATGAATTCAGTGAGGACGTTTGAACATTGATTTAGATTTTTTTCTTTTTAAGATCTCTTTTTTATATATTTCCTCATTTTTTTTTTTAAGAATGGAGATAAAGATGTAACATAAGCAAAACTTTTAAAATTATCTTGGTGATATTGTATCCATTTTGTAGATCAGCGATTCAGTTACGGTTTTTGAATTTCCTTGTTTATACTTGTTTTTTCTATGAATACATATTTCACACCAGAATTTGAAACTATCCTTGTTTAAAAAAATGTAAACAGGGATAAAGGATGAGGGTTCGAATCTCGCCGGACGCGTTTTTTTTTTTCCATTTTTTATTTTCGATCCACGCTGCTAATTTAACAATGTTATTGACCCTGTCAGTGCGGGCTAAGAATACGGCAAACACATCCTTTATTTTTTACAGCGGGACAAGACTCTGCAAAAGGAACGGCTTTTAGAATGGACATTTGCATACAAAATCGATGTTGACATTTTTGATTCCAGTGTAAACCGGAACGATATATATTCATTTGTTAATTACTTGGGATTTTTCCCTGTCAGACATTTATTCGGCGTTATATAACACAGAAAGGTTTGATATGACGTGAAATTAGTTAACCTAACTTCCTATATGATATTCAATGTTGGACAATCCCTACAGAGATGAAGAAGAGACTTGAAGCGACAGAAATGTAGTTCTGGAGAAGGATGTTGAGAATACCATGGACCGAACATGTGAACAATGACGAAGTTTTATAGAAAATGGAAACAAAAAGGGTAGTTATAATTAAAACCAGAAAGAGAATTGAAATTTCTGGTGTACACAATGAAGAAAGATGACTTGGAAAATTTGACACTCACAAGATATATTGAAGGCAAGTTAACAGAGGAAAGCATTGCATGATCTAGCTGGCGAGCTTGTGTAAATAAACAGTTGAACAAGGTTTAGGAGAGATGACAAAAACACAAAATTTACTGAGAGCTACAAAGGAGAGTAAAATTGAGGAGAGCGATGATCGCCAACGTCCTGAAAGGACACGGCTCATAGAAGAAGAACCTAACTTGAAGGTATTGGGATTCATTTTAAAAAAAAGAGAGTTACGATGTAGATTTTAAAAGTAGGATAAAATAAAAAAACAAAATAACAATAATGGCAATAGTTGATTTAAGAAAAATCCAGACAAGTTAAAAGATTATTTATTTTGATATATTTCACTCAGAATACGTTTGTCAGAAGTCAAGAAAACCCGACTAAAAGTTACAAAAGGTTATTATTATACTTGCTCTTAAGTCCCACAGAAGGAGACTGCTTTTTATCCAATCACATCTCCTCTATTTGCATGCTGCGGAATAATAATAAAACGGCTTTGTTTTAATCCTATGAAATTCTTTTCTGTGACAGCGTTAAGTATTTTGTTTTGTTTTCATTATGCCTTGAATGAAATTAATTCTCAATAATATTTCTAAAAAAATATAAACTGTCTGCTATAAAAGTAGGAATTTAATGTTTTTCTTTTAGGCACTGATTCGTTAAAGAGATTACTTTGTTTATACTTTAATTAGAGACCCACTTTACACACAACTCGGGTCCCACACTCTAATTCGAGTCCTACTTTACACACAACTCGGATTCCACTTTTAATTCGAGTCCCACTTTACATTACTACTCGGATACCACTTTTAATTCCAGTCCCACTTTACACACTACTTGGGTCCCACTTTTAATTCCAGTCCCACTTTACACACTACTCGGGTGCATTTGTAAAATCTACTATGAGCTGCAGCTCTCATCACTTGTGAAAGCAGAATAACATATTTTTGTTACTTCAGAGCTCTCAAGAAATTTCGGCATTAAATGACCCAGAACTAATTGGTATGTCGTTAACCAAACAAAAAATTGTTCATGGGAACTAACAGTAAGATCTTCGTACATGTAAAGATCATAAAATTATTATCATTTTGTGATGTTGACGCTTATACTCTCGGCAAAGTGTCAAGCATTGATGACTAAAAAAAATTAGTCTAAGATATCTATGATAAGGGTAGGCAAAAATTTAGGTAATAGATAAAAATAAAACAAAACTCAAGTCTTTGAAATCCATCTTCCTCACCATTTACTCTTAAAATCTTTGAATTTTGTACGAGATATTCGAATTCTATCTACACAAACATTTTAATTTCGCCTTTCACTCTTTTAAAATCCTCGATTTGATGTGGGGGAAATGAAGTTATAAAATTACCATATGACTAGGATGTAAGTCGATCAGAACAGCCTGACACGTAGATATTAGTTAAATTTTGATCTGAAATTTCGCTGTACCTTTGGAGTATGCGATTAAAATTCCTAATGAAATAAATTTCATCGAGAAAGGAGAGTTCATGTTTTAAAATGCATATTTATTGCTTACAATAAATGTTACGTTTTTTCATCATTAGGCAGCGTATTTATAGGTACTAAACATTTGGACAACAATATAAAATACTTTATTATATAATTTGCTGGTCTAAATTATTCACAAAAGTATCTTAAAAGCTACTTGGAAGGGATACCATACCTCATTAAATTGGATTTCGAAATAGAAAACACAATATGTTTTAATCATTTCACCCCAGGCAAGACGATAATGTCACTATGATACAAAGGGTTCCTGGGGGGGGGAGACTTTAGTCAGGAGAAAGAACAATGCAAGAACAGCGTTCAGGAAAACAGAAGATGTCGACTAATGTTGCATTTAAATTTTGAAGGTTGTAGGTGGCACGAAAGCAAGAAATCAGAGGAGAGTTCCACAGGCAAGAAGTGTGAAAAAAATGTGAAAAAGAAGAAACTATTAAAATAGAACATACGGTTGCATCTAGCTAGATTAACAATAAAATGATGATATTAAAAATATGCAAATGTAATATCAATCGACATCTTCTGATGCTTGATCCTGATCCATATCTATCTCTATATCCTTTCCTCAAACACCCCTCTTTACTCTTGCTCTCACTCTCTGTAAGCCCTTGCATGCTAGTGGCACTCCTACCTTCGTTAGGGTAAAATGCTTAACAAAAAAAAAAACTTTTAGAGGGATGTTTTCGTGTCTATATCAATATGTGTAGCACATTACTCAGCCTATCTTTTGCAACCAGTTTATGCAGATATATATTAAAAGCTCTGGACCGTAAGTTCTGGATTATTGGATTAATAAATTGATTTTCTTCCTACACATGATCATCCCCAATGATATGTTTTAGTCCTGAAACCAACATATTCGGATTGAAAGCCTTACTAGATGTTTTCAGAAGCACTTAGATAAACCTCAGTAGGTGTTTATGCATTGCAAAACTATATAAATACAGTAACACTATATTTGTTTTTATTTATTTCCGATCAAATAAGTAATATGCGGGTATTTCATAATTAAATGTAACACACAAGCATAGAGCTTCAAATTAAAGAAAAGATACAAACAAGAATAAAAAGCGAAACTCAACGAACTTATATTCATATGATGTCATAAATGCTGATTCACATCGACAACAGCGAAAAATTGATCGGATATGGAAATTCAAAACCATTTTTAATCTAATTCATAGAAAAGCGTGGGAAAATACAGGAAAACTTTATGCATGTTTGATGCTTAACGCATTTTACTTATCTAATTTGTCATGATGGACTTTAGTTGTTTGTGTAATGGTTCTGGCCATATTACTTCCTTGAATAAACCTTATGACTACCGGATGTTGGTTCCATCTTAGCCAATAAAGTAAGTTTTTTTCTTAATGGATTTAGTCTTTAATTATTTTCTTTACCGAGGTTGGCATTTGTCTAGAGTTGAATAAGTGGAAAGATAATCCAATATATTTAAAATGAAAAATAATGTTTATTTTTTTATCCTTTAAAACAAAAATAACCCATAAAGTTATTTTGTTAAATCATAGATTTCAAACAAACTTTTATATACCGACGCACCAGACTAGTTATATCAGTAATATTCAATGCGCGTACAAATGGTAAATTTATAAATCTGTAAGATAGATTCTGGTGAGAAAAATTGCCTGGAATAACACAGTGAACAAACCTTTTCATCAGCAGACTTAGTAATTGATTCAATAGAATCATTATGATTCATGGCAGTAGAAAACGTGATATTTTTTTTATGGATTTAATCTTTTTTTTTTTTCTGGAGTTGACATTTGGTAGAGTTGGACTACATTCACTTTCGTGCTAATACCCTTGGGAAAAGTATGAATCCACTTCTCCCCCAAGCTATGGGTAAATAGGAGAACAGACTGGGTTCTATAACCTTGGATGGCAACCGGTCCAGTAGAAGGAAAAAACTCTGATTTCAAAACCAGCCTGGAGAGTGTTGGGCTCTATCAGACTATCTTGCCCGAGAAAAACAATTTCCACTGCGGCTTCAGTAAACATTGTGCCCCCACGACCTTACGGGTCACGAAAGTTGAATAAGTCGAAAGATAACCCAATATATCTCAAATGGAAAATTATCTTTATTCTCACATCCTATTTAAAACAAAACAAAAATAAAGTTATTTTGTTAAATCATAGATTTCAGACAAACTTGTGTGAGAGGGAAACATTAGTCGAAGACTGTCATGCCTAGAAAATACAAATATAAATTCTTCGGCTCGATCCACATCATCAAATCAAACCAAATGAACAAATACTAGAATTCTTTCAGACATCTCTTCTTGCACAGGCTAAGAACATTTAAGTGCTCTCCAGTAAAGAATACATTTTCCTGACTTTATAATCAACACCTCTATTAACTTTACTTTATGCAATTATTGGTGCTTTTTATCATGACACTCTGGGTTTCTAAACTCTACAATCCATAAAGTTAACAGCGCGAAAAAACAGAAATCAATGAGTTATACGCAATGAGACAGTAGTTGTTCCTGCAAGCATGTCTTATCAAAGACTATCGAAATTTTGTGTCTATTGAATTTGTACATCTTCTCCAAATTGCGAATGATCCTTCATTACGAAGACAGTTTTTGACGTACGAAATCCACCCCCTTTCAAAAAAGGAACATTGCATTCACAATTCAGAGAGAAATATGAACAAGCTCAATAGCACAGAATATCGTTATAAATGCTTTTGAAATTTCGTATATCAACAACTGCCATTTTTGTAAAGGATCATTCACTATTTGCAGAGGAAGATATATAAACTCAATAAAAAAAAATGTCTTTAATATATATATATATATATATATATATATATATATATATATGTATATATATGTTCTTACCCAACCCTTCCACTCCTTCTATAAATGTCCCCACTGACTATAAGACTTTGACCAAAAACAGATGCTTAAGTTTTACTATAGTAACACCGACTTTTATTCTATTTAGATTAAGGTCCAGTTAATTAAATTAATTTGAATAGACCTGATTTATCCTGCATAAAAGCAGAAAACGGTACCGGCCAAAGTAACATGCAACCAATATTAAAATCCAAAATGTGTAGAATTCTTGGTTGAGGAAACCGACTACTACCAACAACTAATCTCTAAGCCTCTTCGAACACATGTAGAGTGAAGGCGGAATTTAACAGATCGACTCTCAGGAACGAGACAACACGATGATTAGATTAACAATTTTAATAATAACAGAAAAGAAAAGGAAATAAATAACCAAGTCTTGAAGAGATGATCAAAATAAATTCCAGTTACAACATCTACCAATGTTGAATGAATAAATATGTTCAATCAATTTGAGGAACCTTAATATCTTCATGCAATGGTGAATGCATTGAATACGTTATTAATATATAGATATATACTGGAAAAACTATGGGGTGGGGATGAATGAACTTATCTGTTTCCAAGTTCTTTTTTTTCCTTTTCTAAAGTTCTTTCAGGGCAATATTTTCCTTCTCTCTCTTTTCTTCCGATATATCTTTCTTCCCTTATAATTTATCTCTTGAGATTTTGTCCGGGAGTTCCAATTCCATTCCACTTGATTCTATTCAGCAAGTCATCTGTGATATTTTTGTATGGAAGATTTTCTTTTCTCGTCTCCGGAGTTGCTGAAAGATGAATTTTTTTTTTCAATTTTTATGCTTCATTGCCTTTTTATAGCCGGGATATATCATATTTCTGATTTTTCGTCCTACCAGATATTTTCTTGTGTAGACCATGACGACGTCTGCACGGATTCAATCCATCTACGCAACTGACTATATTTTCCCCTCGTAGTCGCCCTTCTTTGACGCCATAATTCCGTCTTTTGATTGGCTGCTGTCGTCTAATCGGCGCTTCTTAAAATTTTCGAACTGTCATGTTGGGGTCCGTCAGTTCACACTAGCTGCTGATGATTTTTGCAGTTACAGGCTCTAATCAAACTCTTTGTCCACTGCTGCCTTGAGAAGGAAAGGGTGTAATGGAGGAAAGGCGTATGGTAGAAAGATAGAGTGTGATGAAGACATGAAGGCTATGTTTTTGTAGGCACCTGTCACATCTTACAGCGCAAAAAACGGTCGTCCTATGTGTAACATGCCTTTATATAAGCATATACAATTTATACACTCACACACACACACGCACACACACACACACACACATATATATATATTTATGAATATAAAAGTGAACATTGAAGTCAACACTCAGAGGCGACAGACTGTTTCATGCTAGACGTAATCATCAGGCCGCGAGTGTTGGATTTTTCCTCGACTATTTATATATATGTGTCAGTGGGTCGTTGTGGTTAATCCATTCTGGCGGTTATTTTGGTGGGAGTGGCTTGTTTATTTATTTGGGTTAATTTATTTTACTTTTTTTTCTTTTCATTTTTTATTTTATACATTTAACTATTCTTTTCGGTTTTCTCTTTTTTATTAACGTGGTAAAAGATTTTGCGGGGATTTGCTTAGGTCGCTTATTATACTTATTTATGTTTATTTTTATTACTTCTAATGGTTATTTTAGCGGGAGCGGTTTGTAATTTGTTCATTTATTTATTTTGGATTAATTTTTACTTGTTTTTTTCCTTATTTATTTGCCTATTTTTTATTTTTATTTCTTCTTTTTTTGTATATTTTTATATACACTCTATTTGAATAACGTAGTCAATTTTTAATCGTTATATAGCAGTTATAGCTATTATTCTTCGTCCAATTTTAGGATTGATTGTTGAATTCTATTCTAACGGTTATTTTGACGGGATTGGTTTGTTGATTTGTTTATTGTTTACTTTATTTATTTATTTATTCGGATTGATTATTTTTACTTGTATTTTATGTATTTATTTTCTATTTTTATTTGTTCTATTTCGTCAATTCTAACGGAAGGAGTTTGTTAATTTGTTTATTATTTGCCAGAGATAATTAATTTTGCTCATTTTTCATATTATTTTTTTATTTTTGTTTATTCTTTTCAGTTTTTTCCATTTTTACGTAACGTAGTAAAAATTTGTTAGAATAGTCGAAATAGAAAAAATAAAAATAGAAAATAAATACATAAAATACAAGTAAAAATAATCAATCCGAATAAATAAAGGAAATAATAAACAAATCAACAAACCAATCCCGCCAAAATAACCGTTAGAATAGAATTGGACGAGAAAATAGTTATAACTGCTATATAACGATTAAATAAAATAAAATGCCTACGTTACTCAAAAACCGAATAGAGTATATAACAATATCCAAAATAAAATAAATAAGAAATAAAAAAAGCAAATAAATAAGAAAAAACAAGTAAAAGTAAATAAGAAATAAAAAATAAAAAAATAAGCAAATAAATAAGAAAAAACAAGTAAAAATTAATCGACACTCAGCAACCTATTACCCTCAGACGCAACGTCGAAGGCCTATCGCTATTCTACTGTTATTTCTATAGAAAATATTCAGATGAAATTAATTTCTCAGTTCCTCCAGTTTCTTGATCATAAATAGACGTTTATTCCTATTTCAGCTCTTTCACTTTCAGTAATCCATTGCATCCTAGTGGCATAGTCGCTTTGCTTGGGGTGAACTGACTAAAAAAACTTAAAACTTTTACAACAAAGACACGCCATGCTACTTTCACGAAATCGAATCATCCGCATTTCCCCCGTACACAAAATATAAGAAAATATTTTCGTAAGAACTACTACTTTATTCCCGCGTGAATACTTCTCTGAATGTTAAAAAGTTAATTATTTCAAGTCACGTGTTAATATGTTCATTATATCCTCATTATATTCCTTTTCCCTTTCTACCACTACCTATTTCATTCATATCACACACTTCATTCAACATAACAATATTAACAGAAAGCATAAGTGCTTCTCGAGTCTTGTATTGTGTGAGCCATATTATAAGAACTTGAGAAATCTTTAGCAGTGATATTTTTATTTTAAATCAGTATCTGTCTATATTTCAAGGACACATGGCACAGTGGATAAAGACCTTAGTTAGATCTAATGACAAGACTCAAAGAGTGTGATTTGTGTATTTCCTATTTTAATTTTTATATTTTTATTGCAATAAAGAATTTTGCATTTCCTGTAACTATCATTTAATATAATTGTTCTTTACATTATTTATATTATTCGGACTATTGTCCTCATCTTTGTCGTCATATTTGTTACTCGATGACACATGGCACAGTGGATAAAGACGTTACTTAGATCTAGTGACAGGACCCAAAGAGTGTGAGTTCAATACCCGGTTAAGGCAGTCGGGGACTTTCAGAGGGAAATTAACAGGAGATAACTGATAACTGACATCCATTAAATATGGCATGTGGAACTAGAACAGTCTACCCCAGTGAGCGAAATAAAGGGTTCAGTTCGAAATTCCAACCACCTGAAGAAGGCCGGAGCGTACAACGGCCGAAACGTTGTAATAAATATGGCAACAAAGATGAGGACAATAGTCCGAATAATTAAAACATTGTATTGTATCAAGTTCTTGTTTAATTCGGATTTTAATAAGATTAAATAAAACCTTGATATTTGAACATGAGATATAGTTGACATAATTTTACAAGAAAATCTGTTTATTTTGTTCTTTCAGATTTCCGACCTGAAGTTGTGATGGCATCGCTACAATATATTTTTCCCTTGCTATTCATCTTACCCTTTATCGCGGCTTGGAATCCCGTCCTCCGTTCCAATGACATAAACAGGTAAAATGAAGTCGGCATGAAAATAATTTCTCTATGACGATCGATCAGTCTTTGAAGCTAAATTATCCCAAATTCTTCGTCTACTTCAATACTATTATATAGGCTACATAGATGAAACCGCACACACACATGCTATATATATATATATATATATATATATATATATATATATAGCATGTGTGGGGGGAGAATACTCAATATGTGAGAGCATTTATATATAAAGAAACAGTGTAGACAAAAATAAACACTACATAGTTACCACCTGTCAGCTACACACTTCCAGTAATCTTCAGATCACACACACACACACACACATATATATATATATATATATATATATATAATTAATTAAGTCATGAAGAACTTGGTAATCCGTATGGGTAATACCAAGGAGGATGAAATCCTGAGAGCTCAATGGAAATCCAGAGCTAATATTTAAAAGAAAAACAGACCACTTTAAGGTACCATTATAATAATTTATTTCACCAGAGCCCTTTTAAAGGACGCCGGATCATCAGATAGCACTTCCAAAAATGAAATGAAACGAAAAATGAAATAAAAATTGATGGGTAGTATAAGTTTTTGTAATTTAACAGGGAGTGTAAAAGGGATAGTTAAAGAGACATGGTAGAGTATAAGGAGGGATTAATTTCATCTCTCTCTCTCTCTCTCTCTCTCTCTCTCTCTCTCTCTCTCTCTCTTTATATATATATATATATATATATATATATATATATATATATATATGGGGGAAGAATACTCAATATGTGAGCGCATTTATAGATATAAAAGAAACAGTATAGACAAAAATAAACACTACGTAGTTACCACCTGTCAGCTACACACTTCCAGTAATCTTCAGATCACACACACACTCACATAAATACACACACACACACACACACACACACACACACATATATATATATATATATATATATATATATATATATATATACACCCTTGTACAAATTAATTGAAACAGCCGATTTATTTTCCTTTTTTTCATCACACGGTCACTTTTAGATCCACTGGAGTGACAGGCTGTAATTGATTTCTATTTTTCCTCAGATTAGGTCATTTGCAGTGGTGTGTCGTAATATGAATCTGTTTTTGGGGTGTATGATGAACATATTTTTATCACGCCCAGACCGTATTGTCTCGACTGTCGAGTAATTGCCCTACGGCCATTGTCTGCGATGAACGTTACTCCAAGGAAGCATATGGAAATTGTAACGCTGCACGAACACAATGGCAAGCCTTACCAGTGATCAAATCAAAGTACTATCGACTGGCTCGAAAACTCTCCTGTTTTAAATCCAATCGAGAATTTGTGGTCAATCTGCAAGGAACGACTTCATGGAATGAGCATGGTAACATGTGCACTGGGTCATGTTTTCATTGTAAAAGTACGACAAAAAGTAAATAAAAACAGAATTCTTTTTTTTCAATTAATTTGCACAAGGGTGTACATATGCAAATAGAGATATGTTTGTGTGTCCGTGTGCCCATGTGAATGAAAATAAAGTTATATATCATAACTGAAACTTGATGAAAATTTTCTAAAGTGATCTGCATCAAATTGCCTTCTGGCTATGGCTATCTCCATATATACCGACTTTCAAGAGCCAATCACACTTTTATCGTTGTATGCAAATAAAAATGTTCCGTACTTAAGGCAGTTTGCATGAAGTTTCGCAAACACTTTAAGACCTTGGCAGTGGTTAAAACTTTTGCAGACTCTAAAGAAAATCTTTACAGAGAAGTTTTTTTTTTTAAACAGTCTCTCTGAGTGGGTCGTAGCATGGTATCTCTAATTATAAACCCTTCTTTACGTCTTTATTTTATCGTCTGAGAATTTATATACATATCTATAGGCACCCCGATGTGGTGTAATGGTTAGCAATCTTGTCTTACTAGAACAATTACGAGTGAGTAGTGAGTTCGATTCTCACTGGGTGCCCCTAATTTCGGCCCTGTGCCACATCTAAGCTAAGCTTGGAAAATCATTACACATCGCTTCGGGAATGATTACTCACCGCAGATAAATTATTTAAAGCTCTTGGTCGATTTCAATGTCAGTCTATTCGGTTCTAGAGTGGGGCAAGAATTGGCTGGTTAACTTTAATGCCTCTAAAACAAAACTGCTCTCTATTACTCACCACAGGGAACCATCGCTGCCGCCCATTAGAATGTCTGATGCTCAACTCTACGAGAGCACCTCTTTGTGACTGCTTGGTATCACACTGTCCGCTGACCAAAGATGGAACAATTACATTGAATCAATTACTTCATCCATCGCAAGGAAATTTGGTTCCCTGTGTCGCGCCGAAAAGTTTTTCTCGCCTGAGTCTATCCTTCAAATCTATAAATGAACCGTTCGCCCTTGCATGGAATACTGCTGCCATATATGATCAGGTGCCCTCGCTGTTTGCCTTAAGGCCCTTGACAAGATCCAGAGAAGGATATGCAATGTGGTTGATCCTGATCTCGCATCTAGTCTACAGTCGCTCTCTCACAGACGTACCGTCGCCTCCCTCTGTCTTTTCTACCAATACTTTCACGGTAACTGCTCCGACGACCTACTTTCGCTAGTTTCCAGACTGTATGAATTTAAGCGTGCTACTAGGCTGGCATCAGAGTCCCACCCTTTCATTGTCGAAACGGTTAAATGTGGCTGTCTCTTCTACTCCAATAGCTTCATGTCTCGCACCTCCCGTTTGTGGAATTCCCTTCCAATTACTTGTTTCCCTGATAGCTATAATCTCCAACTATTCAAATGTAATTTCAATCGACATCTCCAGATGCCCAGACCTATTCCCTGTCCTTCTCTTCATCCTTTCCTCCATCACGCCTCTTTAATCTCGCTGCCATTCTGTAACCCCTTGCGTACTAGTGGCATCCCGCCTTGCTTGGGGGTGAAATGCTTAAAAAACCTATCAAATGAAACCACACACGCACACATGCAAGCACACACACGCACACATGCAAGCACACACACGCACACATGCAAGCACACACATTATTCGGTTATAATTTATTTCATGAATTTACATTCATCTCTTCAGACGAAGGGAAAAGGGAGAGGAAAAAAGCAAAAAGTTTTAATATTAAAAGATGAAGAAAGATAAAAAAATAAATTATAAGCGAATGGATTTTTAAGGATTCTGTATTCATTATTATTTTATTGCTCTGTTCTTACATTGAGCTCTCTTTAGATTAAATATCCTCCTTGGAATTATCCCTACTAACAACCAAATGATATATATATATATATATATATATATATATATATATATATACATGAATTATTCACACAAAAACTAATGCAAAGGTTAATGATTTAAATGATTTACTAAGAGAAAAAACAAGAACAACATCTATTCTATACCTGAAGATGTCTGTAGGAACAGACGAAAGCTTGTAGTAAAAATAAGACCTTAAACAGCAGAAATTTATATAAACAAGTATCATTTCATTCATAACGGATACGGAGGTTTTTGTATATTATTTGAATTGTTTGCGATGATGGATGTCTCGCCATTTAAATCATTAACCTTTGCATTAGTGTTTGTGTGAATAATTCATGTATTTGTAAATTGATTGCACGTTTATCGTATATATATATATATATATATATATATATATATATATATATATATATCGACTCTCTCGTCGAATTCGGCGTATGAGGGTCAAACAGCTCAGTTCCTAGGGAACCTACGGCCACACACAAGCCCATATGATGTAAAGGTTTTGTGCAGAATTATCCACACTTTTTTAAAGGGCCGAATACAGAGACCTGGTGCACTACGTGCCACAAGGTCCACAAACGACCCTCCGCAGGTTTTGCATTCACAGTTTTTATTTTCGTAGACCAGTTGCTGTCCAAGGCTATAAAACCCAGTGTGTCATCTATGAACATGAATTTATACATTTTATTTTCTTGAGAATTGACAACAAAAAATAATAAATATTATTTATTTCACTATTTACATTATTCGGACTATTGTCCTCATCTTTGTCGCCATGTTTATCACAACGTTTTCTCAAGGACACATGCCACAGTGGATAAAGTCATTGGTTAGATCCAGTGACAGGACCCAAAGAGTGTGAGTTCAATACCTGGTTAAGGCAGTGGAGAACCTCTAAAGGGGGATTAACAGGAGATAACTGACATCCATTGAATATGGCACGTGAAGCGAACAGTCTACCCGAGTGAGCGAAATAAAGGGTTCAGTTCGACATTCCAGTCACCTGAAGAAGGCCGAAGCTTATAACGGCAGAAACGTTGTAATAAATATGGTAACAAAGATAAGGCAATAGTTCGAATAATGTAAATAGTGTACATAATACCTCATCTCAGAAATATAAAGAGATACTATTTATTAGATTATTTATTTATTTATTATATTGTTTATAAATAAAAATTGGTAAGACAACGGATAATTGCCAATTGATTCGAACATTATGAAATGGTAAATAATAAGTATTTACTCATAATTGTTAGACATATTTTAATAATTTAATCAATGCTTTTAAATTTATGAATAAAGTTTTTTTCATATTTATTTCTTTATAAATTGCTAAATAATAAATATTGCATTAATCTTAATACACTTGCATTAGTTTTTATAATGTTGTAGATATAAAGTTATTATTGTATTATTGTAAATAAACAATCTAATAAATAAATAATTAGTATTTAATATTTTTGTTTTAATTTCTCAAGAACAGTATATATATATATATATATATATATATATATATATATATATATATATATATAAATTCACTTACATGCTACAATTCTAATCATTTTTAAAGCAATGGACTAAGAGCAAGGGTGGTTAAAATAAAAGCCGTGTCATGGGAAAAACGTGCTTTTGACACCCCATGTATATATATATATATTAGGCATATTTATGTGGCGAATGAGCTCAATATTGACGATAGTCTGTATATAAAACTCAACATTGTTAGATGATTGCAAATTACTCGCTGAAAATGATCTTTAGATCCCACACACACACACGCACACACATATTTGCGTGCATGTGTGTATGTATTAATGTATATTTGGGCAGCAACTTTTCTCTAAAATATCTTTCATTAAATACAGAAGAGAAGTAACGTTTCATTAATGTTTTATTAAGTTCTTCCGGCATCCTTACGTTTAATCCGTTTTCTCGGAGTAATTAAGTACAGAAATTTTCCATATTTGTTATCGTCCCAAGCGGTTTCTGCCACGTCTAAAACCATTTTTAATGGGTATTTTGTTTTTGCTTTTGTAAGTTTCCCTTCTCCTCATATTTTGACTGTTTAATTTGTATTTTATGTTTCTGTTTTTCGAATAGATATGATATATATATATATATATATATATATATATATATATATATATACCGTATTAGTGACATCATATATACAATGGTTTCGTAGAGCTTACTGCACCAGCAAACCAATATACTATATTTTGTACCTATTTTAAACATTTTGTCCTCATTTTTAAATACGATCTCCTGTGATGAAAACTATTTAATGCGTATTGTTTTTGCGTTTTTTTCTTTGTTTACAGTATATATTTCAATTTATTAGTTTTTTTTATATTTTTTTTATTTTATTACTTTACTTTTATTTTTTATTGTATTTTTTTATGTATTTGTTTTTTCAATCGATCAAGTACGACCGTATTTGAAAGAGAGAACTAATGAAATATATCTTAACAACCATCACTATAAAACAAATCATCCGATCTTTTGAACATTTTGGGAGCTGTTAATGACTCTTCTCCTGTGTGTCACGGACAATTAACATATACCTAAATATATTAATCTTCGAAAAAAATCAATCCTGATGACAAATACAGTCTTCTGCTTTCCGAAACATAATGCTTCATGGATGCATTCTCGATGAAAACATTGGTTTCTTATCTACTGTCATCGTGTAAAAGGAGGGACATGTAGGAGTCTCTTGAGCTATGCCTGACGCCGAGTGTGTCTGTTTATTGTCACTAAATTTAATCGCCGTGACCGACCAGAAAGACGTCCACATTTGCTAACTGGTCAGCCTGCTTATGCTGATTGAATAGTCTTTAAAATTTGGGTCTCTACATTTCTTAAAAAGGAGGCGAAAAAAAAAAAAAAGAAAAAAAAAGAAAAAAAAGAAAAAGAGAAAGAGAAAGAGAAAAAAAGGAAAAAAAACAACTTCTTCCGAATTGACCTTTACAAGCGGAAAAGAAGCCATAAGGTCAGTGACCGTCAATAGCGAATTTCTCTACTTTTTAATGCAGGTAAGTTTATAACCTGAGGGCAGCTCAACCACCTCATCCCTCACCATGAGCAGTATATCACCCCCACCCCGCGAAAGAATCAATGTAGTTTCTGGAAAAAATATCGCATTGTGTTTGCTTCGATGCCATTTCAAGAGAAATCTCAAGAACAGTGTGGTATTTTATACTTCACTTACGCCGATCTGACAAGGGATATTGATATCTTATTATAAAGTTTGTATAACGCTCGCAGTTGCTGTTTAGTAAGACTGTAATGAAAATACTGGAAAAAAAGGGTTGAGCGAAAAAGCGTTTAATCATATTAGAACATGGATTAACAATACAGTAGTTCAGTACAACTGAAAGCGCTACGTCTTAACTACCTATTTTTTGCTTTGTTCCATGTGTAGATGTTCAACTCGTGGCGGATGTGCGAGTCCATATTTTAATATTAATGTAGAAAAGGTTAGACTCTCTTACTACACAACATATAGAAAAGCATGGCAATCTATGTGTTCTCCAGAATATTTATCACCATTGTACAACAGGAACACGATGGCATGATAGTCAGAGCTCAAGACACCACAAGAGTTCTCTAATGAATTGAAAAAAAGAGTTGTTTCCTTGCACCCAATCTGTTCAGCTTTATGTTTTTTTCCATGCTAAGAGACTCTTGAAAAAGACACAGATATTGGCATATATACCAGATACGCTACTAATTGCACAAACTGAGGTATAAAGACAAGGTTGCACCATCAACGACTTTGTGCACTCAACACTATCTTGAGGTTTGACGTGCACCGCAATGCTGACAGGTTCTTTTACGAGTGATTTAATTTCGGCCTGAAAATAAGTACAAAGAAAACCGAAGTTGTACATCAAACGGTCTCATGCTCCATTAAAGACACCTGAAAAACCCCTTTCATTGCCTTTCATTGGCACGGCTAATGCTAACCTCCAAGACAATGATTCACTGCGCCTTCTCGATAAAAGAAACCCAGTTGATATGAAGGGGAAAGACTAAAATGGATCCATTGCTAGAACTGCTGCTACGAAGGTCGGTTCATTGTGTCGTGCAAGACAATTTTTCTCTCTAGAATCTATCTTACATATCTATAAGTCTACCATTCGTCCATGATTAGAATATTACTGCCACATATTGTCCGGTGCACCTACTATATATTTAGAGATTCTTGATAAAATCGAAAGAAGAATCTGCAATATTACTGGTCTTGATCTGGCATCTTGACTTCAGTCACTTTCCCATCGCCGTAATGTAACTTCTCCGTGCCATTTTTATAAATACTAAGTATTAGGTTGGTGCAAAAATAATGTCGTTTTTTGACGTTCAACTTCAAAAGTCATAACTCCTTTCATAATAAACTTTATTAATCGAAATAAGAACCATTAGAATCGACACATTTTTGCCAACGAGAAACAAGTTTATTTATCCCATGAGCATAGCAATCCGGAGTTCTGAAAGCGATGAAGTCATTGAAGGCCGATTCGGCATCATCTCGGCTTTTGAAGCATTTTTCGCGCAGGAAGTTGTCGAGATGCTTGAAAAAGTGATAATCGGTGGGCGAGAGGTCCGGTGAATATGGCGGATGAGGCAGAGTCTCGTAGCCCAATTCGTTCAGCTTCTGCAGGGTCAGTTGAGCAACATGCGGGCGAGAGTTGTCATGGAGGAGAATTGGTCCCTTCATATTAACCAATCTCGGACACATACGTTGGAGCTTCTGGTGCATTTCGTCAATTTGTCGGCAGTACTTCTCCGCAGTAATCGTTTCGCCCGGATTCAAGAAGCTGTGATGGATGAGACCGGCCGCAGACCACCAAACAGTCACCATAACCTTTTTTTGGTGCAATTTCGGCTTCGGGAATTGTTGTGGAGCTTCTCCGGCATCCAACCACTGTGCCGAACGTCGCCGGTTGTCGTAGAGGATCCACTTCTCATCACACATCACAATCCGCTCGAGAAATGGGTCGTTTTTGTTGCGCAGAAGGAGCGTAGAAGAAACCTCAAAACGACGATTTTTTGGATATCGTTCAATTCATGCGGCACCCATTTATCCAACTTTTTTTACTTTCCTATTTGCTTTAAATGGCGAACGACTGTTGAGTGGTCGACCTCGAGTTCAACAGCAACTTCTCGTGTGGTTTTGCGAGGATCGGCTTCAATTAAGGCTTTCAAATGTTCGTTATCAACCGCAGTCGGCCGGCCGCGACCGTCTTCATCTTCGAGGCTCTCATCACCATTGCGAAATTTCTTGAATCACCGTTGTGCCACACGTTCGTTAGTGGTTCCTGGGCCAAACGCATCATTGATATCACGAGCTGTCTCGGAAGCTTTTCGGCCGAGTTTGAACTGGAACAAGAAAATCGCGCGGATTTGAATTTTGTCCATGCTGTCGAAAAGCCTGCAAAAAATGAATGAAGAGATTGAGAACGGTAACGAGTAACACGATTCGATAGAGCGAAAAACGCGCTTCAAAATTATATATAACATGGCTATATATATATCAATGAATTAATTCAGAAATCATATATAAAAGTAACATATGTGAGAAAACGACATTATTTTTGCACCAACCTAATAACTGTTCGGATGGTTCCCTAGGTTTTATGAATTTAAACGCAGTGCTAGATTGGCGGCAAGGTCTCATCGATTCACAGTAACTGTATATTCTATACTAACAGTTACTTTTCTCGCACTTCTCGTTTGTGGAACTCTCTTCCGAATTCATGCTTTCTAGCCAATTTTTATCTTAAAAATTTAAATGAAATGTCAATCGGTATCAACTGTCTTGATTACTCTCCTATTCTCTCTCCCTAATGTTTAACTTTTTTCTTGTTATCCAACACTCAATAACCCCTTGTTTATTAGTCGTTTTACTGCCTTGCATGGGATTCTATGATTTTTTTAAAAAGATATACGTTCAACCTTCAATGTATAGAAGTGTATAGTTTTATTAAAATTTCTCCGTTATTGACATTATTTGATATGGATCTTTTTTTTTTATCACAACGTTTCGTCTATTGTGTCCTTCATTAGATGTATATCGATCCAGGTAATCTACAGAGAATTCGCAACTGAATCCTTCATTTAACCTACGGGTAGAGTGTTCTCGTTCCACTGCCTATGGAGATCTCATGCAGTTCTTAGTACTGCTCAATTATTGCTGACATTGTTTTCAAGTACACACTGCCAAGCCCACTGATTGAACTCACAATTATTATTTCACCAAATACCCGCACCAACGCTTTAATACCCAAGGCCCGTGGGACAATTTTTTTTCGTTAAAAATAGTTCATGTTTTCAAGAGAGCAATAAAAGAACAAGAATTAAGAAAACAGGAGAAATACATTGCATTTAAATTTTTGAAGATCAAATCGCCAGAAGAGATTTCTGCAAATGAGAACTGCGAGAAAAGAACCTGTTAGTCTACGGTCAGATCGAGCAATTTCAACTGTAAAGTTATGGGACCAAACCGCCAATCTAGTACTGCATTAAATTTGTTAAGTTGACTATATGGAAGCAACTCTGAAAATCACAATTACATAATTACAGAAATAGAAATTATGAAAATTTTGGAAAGTCGGGTTCCTTTTCTTCAAAAATTTCTCAAGAAACTGAACGATGGAATCAGGGGAAGCGCTGTAGTACCAGAAATTATTACGTTCAAAAGTCCGAATAACTTTTGGAATGTTAAAGAATTTCCTTAAAATTAAGTTTTTTTGCCAATAATTCTAACAACATTATATATATATATATATATATATATATATATATATATATATATATATATATATATATATATATATATTAAATGATGCAGTATAAATAATATTATAAAGAAGTAATCACACAAAGAATTAATCAGTAAGGTTAATATAATTAATGCTCACAAACTCATATCCATACAACTGAATATATATATATATATATATATATATATATATATATATATATATATATATATATATATATAAGTGCGCCTGTTGGGTGCATAATCCGAGATCCTTAGTATTTTTGTTTTTATTTTTAAGAAGACAGTGCTTCATACAGAAGTAGAGCTTATATTATACCCACTTGAATAAACTAATAAATAATGAGATAATCAGATAGACAATAATAAAACAAAATCCTCCCGACATATAACGACTTGAAGGCGCGCCATAAAAATATCCCTCACTGGGAACTAACTAGAGGGTGACCGCCAACATTAGCCTTGAAATAGATACCCTACCCAACCTTAGCAAAACCTCTCAGAAGATGATGAATCTATAGATAAGAATTAACTCTCTGACCACTTAACGAAAATAACTCGCCTAGCCACTCCCACAATAACGAATGTTATAACGAACCATGCCTAAAAACACACGTAAACCAAGAGATAGCTTATTCCTAAAATTTCGATGGAAGTTGAAACGGGACTAAACACCTCAATTCAACTTAATTCTAATAATTATTTGGATGGTTTCGGCTCTCGTTTTTGAAACATGAGAACTCTTATGTAGCGAAGGAATCATATTTTTAGACAAAAAACCTTAAAGTCTAATTTTACTTTTGCATCTGCACTAACCATTATTTGTTTTTATTTTATTTGTTTTTACATATGCACTAATGTGCATTTTAACCCATAAATACAGAATATCTTAAAACTATATTTTATCATATATATATATATATATATATATATATAAAGTCTCATCTTCATTAGTCCTATTTAATTCGCTTACAATGGTTTTATTTATCTTTACTTCCAGTATTCGACGGGCGGAGCTGCTAAAACACAACGAAGACAGTTCTGACTTTGGAGTATACCAAAGGTAAGAGATACTGGAATGGTAGCTCGCTGATACTAATTGGAGTTTATATCATTAATTCAGGCAAGATTCAATAATACTAAGAATAATCTTAGTATTATTGAATCTTGCCTGAATTGAGTTAGTAAATTATTTTTGTGACTGGCACGCCACCTTTAGGTTTTAAGCGATTCTAATATAAATGAAGGTTGAACCCGACATTTTGGGATAGTGTTCTTGTCTGCTTGTATGTTAGGTGGAATCATATGGAAAAAAATTGTTAACCTTTCTACGTTGATATTAATATGGGACAGCTTTGAAGAAGAACTAAAAGTATTTATACTAATATGACTTCATATTTTATTTATACTAATATGACTTCATATTTTATTTATACTAATATGACTTCATATTTTATTTATACTAATATGACTTCATATTTTATTACTAAATAAACGATAACCAATTCATAGGAAATTTAAAAAAAATACTTGACAACAGTTATTTACACTATTTATACTGTTCAGACTATTGTCCTCAACTTCGTTGCCATATTCCCGACGTTCCGGCTGTTATACGCTCCGGCCTGTTTCAGGTGTTTGGAATTTCGTACCGAACTCTTTCTTTCGTCCTTCGGGATAGATTGTTCTTGTTCCACGCACCATGCATCTTCCGGATGCCTCTGTATCAGTTGAGGACACGGGGCCCAGTAGATAAAAGTGTTGGTTGAAGCAATCCAGTGAATAGTCCCAAAGAGTTGTGAGTTCAATCCCTGGCCACAGCAGCTGTGAACAAAAACTTGGAGATTTCTGTTAAAACAGGAGATAACTAATAATGAGACCGCCAGGAAAGTTATGGAACGTGAACCTAGAACAATCTACCCCGGTGAACGAAATAAAGTGTCCAGTTTAAAATTCCAATCACCTGAAATTCCAATCATGACGTCCGAAACATCCTGAATACGACAACGAAGATGAAGTCAACAGTGCAAACAATGTAAATAGTATAAATAATTGCAATACCTCATTTCAGAAATATAGACCTATCCTAGAGAAGGCCGGAGCGTACAACGGCTAAAAGTTCGTGAATATAAAAATAAAGATCAAGACAAAAGTCCGAACAATGTAAATAGTGTAAATAATTGCAATACCTCATCTAAGAAATATAAACAGACCTTGGAAAAGGCCGGAGCGTACAACAGCCGAAAGTTGCTGAATAAAACAATAAAGATGAGGACAACAGTCCGAACGATGTAAATAGTGTAAATAATTGCAATATTTCATCTCAAAAATATATACAGATATTGACAACAGTTGTCTACGTTGAACTAAATGTAGATGACCAGTTCACCAGAGTAAAAAAAAGTCTCATCCTCTGTAACGAACAGATCTGATGTAGGAAGATGTAACTCTTAAACACATACAAATATTTTATTACAAATTAAATACAGAACTCTATAATGAGAGAAATAAATTAATAATGTTGATAAAGTCAGTATTAAAAAACGAAGTTTTTGATTTTAAAAGTACTGACACGGACAATCGAAAATTCTAATATAGATAGAACTTTCGGCAAACAGATAATTCGACCAAGGCATATATTATGTAAATTAATTATTGTTATTGCTTGTTGTATATATATATATATATATATATCGCTTATAAATAAAACTGAAAAATGTAAACAACAAATGAAAGGACTCACCCTCAAACGAAATGAACAAGGCACCATTCCATCCACTCCAGATCGTATCATTAATTCTTTTAAGGTTGTCCGTCTTTTATATTTTGCAGAAATGGCAGGGAAGCAAGCGACTTGCAGAGAGCCTTCTCCGATTACTTAAAGTCCAGTGTTGGGGGCAGCAAGTCTGATTGGTAAGCCCTAAAGCATGTCAGTCTATTTCACACCAAACTCTGTGTGGTTCAACTGCCACGTGCTCGGCGCTTCTGAAGGGCATCTCTGTTTTTTGCAAACGAACCACTAACAATGTGGTGAGCCCTGTTGCATGTCTTGCAAATGTTTAGTGTTTCATTACAGGAAATTCTAACTGAATGGTGAGACTACTGCATGCTTTGCAAGTAACACAAGCCACTTGGAATGCAATAAATTATATGTCGATATCCAGGCATTTTTTTAAGCAATCGCACCGCCGTATATTCGCTCGGTGATACATAGTTTTGCATTTTTCTGATCAGAAAGAGTAGCAATTTCATTAGACTTATTGCGTTTAGTTAAAAGATTGTTCAACTAATACACCCTTTTAAAGATAAACTGTACATACATACATACATACATACATACATACATATATATATATATATATATATATATATATATATATATATATATAATTACGACTAAAGATTATCGACCTATGTTTCTTATAAGTATCAGTTTAAAAGTTCTACTAATATACAATAAATATTATTAGTCTTATTATCAATATTATTATATTTGTTAGCATTTTATCGCCTTAATTTTTGTTACTGACCCATTATCTATCTATCTATCTATCTATCTATCTATCTATCTATATAGGGTGTCCATAAAGTTCGTGTGCACTTTAAAAAATTGTAACTTTATTGTATTTGCGATAGTAGTAATCTGTAAAAAATGTTCTAAAGTGGTCAGGGGAGGGTGGAAGTTATTAGCCTTAAATGGATGAAGTTTTATAAGATTAACCTTGTGACATTAAATTGGGGTTATATGAAGAATGAAGTGTTAATTTGAAACTAAGAGAGGAACGAAAAGGTTTTTTTTTTTTTAAATAAAATTACATAGATAAGTTTAAAAAATCCATGTTCATATTTAAAACACTTTTCCAAAGATAAATTATACTTAAAAGTAAAATATTTTTTTATAAATTCAAAAATAAGTAATATTTAGAAAATTTCTATTGAAACTAAATTCAAATTATATATGAAAAACTTTATAATTAAAAAAACAAGAGCAAAACTAAAATATTTAGATAAAGAGGTGTAAGTGATAAAGGAAAGAGATTTCTTAGAACAGAGGACAATTAGATGATATAATTAATATGGTGTAAAAATTAGAATTATTTATACATTCGACATTTGATAGAGAAATATAGTAGCTAATATAGTAAAATCTATATTATGGAAATGTGAATCTATTTTTATGTCGACATTTTAAAACTAATTCATTCCTTTGATTCAATAATTTGCTTTGATTATTATATTTTATTATTCTAATTTTTCTTGTAAACATAAGTTACACCTATCTCTAAGATTATTAGTAATATGTGCGGAACCTATAATCTTCCAATCTATCTATGGATTCAGACCTTTCTTCTTCACTTCTCAATTTATATATATATATATATATATATATATATATATATATATATATATATATATATATATATGTGTGTGTGTGTGTGTGTGTGTGTGTGTGTATTTCGGCAGTATATCTTCATTTAAGCATGTTTGGTTGAATAATGTAGACATAATAGGTGTATTTATTTTATTTTAATCTTCTCAAATTCACGGATCAATTTCTTAGTGCTTTTTCTTTTCATTTTTTTTCTTTTATTTTCCCAAATACTTTCAATCTCATCCAAGATAATATTTAGGGGTGAATTGCTAAAACAAAATTAGTGTAATTGATAGTTGTGGATTTTTTTGTAAATGCGCATGAAACGCGCTCCGTTATAGTAAATTTACGTTAAGGATATACAAGGGAGATAACTTAAATTAATTTTTTTATTATTAATGTTTTAAAAATACTCAACATGCAATTTTTTCGAAAACATTTTTTAAAATGTTTTTATTTTTTTTTATTTTGCAATTTGAGCATCCCAAAACATTTGTTTTTATAGAAATTTCAAAACATTGCTGGTATACACATAATCATTTCATTTTTTATATAGATCGCGATGAGAATTTGAAGTTTTTGTTTTATTTTCATGATGGAATATACTTGTATTATCGATTAATATTTCTCTAAAACATTAAATTGAACAAGAATGTTCTTTTAAATGTTGTGCAATAGAACTTGAATCCGACATGTGTAAGTTAAGCCTTCTTGATACTGTTGTCGTTGTGAATCATCCGCAATAACGCTTCTTCGTCAACTAATGTTTTACAAAAGCCCAACATTGTATATCAATTTAAATGTCTTTTGGGAGATTGTATCTCTGACAAAAAGTGTAACTATTCATGCGCATTTACAAAAAAATCCACAACAATCAATTACATTAATTTTTGTCTTAGTAATTCACTCCTGAATATGATCTTGGATGCGATTGAAAGTACTTTGGAAGTAACTAAAATTACGGCGTCTTTCTTACTCAGTTTTGTAAAAGCACTAAGAAATTGATCCGTGAATTTAAGAGGATTAAAATAAAATCGTCATATGTCTACATTTATTCAACCAAACTTTTTTAAATGAAAATATTCTGCCGATATATATATACTTTTATTGTCTATTATTTTTCCCTAGTACTTTCGAGTGATATCCCATTTATTTTCAAGGAATTTTTCCGTATGCAATTACACAACTGTTTTATTAATTCCGGCGATCTCAAGTTTGATGAAACCAATTTCAAACGTTTGATGTAAAGAAGTTACTGTTTCTCTGATAGAATGAAACAACGTATAGCATATTGTAAGTTCGGTATTTGAGATTATTGGCAGCTCTGCAAGAGTGTGCTGAACAACAGCAAATCCTCTATCCCTTTTCTATTCAATCAATTCGTCGTCCTTACATCTAAAGCAGATTACGATTGACTGCTTTACTCAGAATTTCTCTTCCAACTTGACACTCATTTCGAGTACACACACCTGATTTCCCCACTAGAAGAGATTCTACTGAGTGATATGCGCATAACCCCGTCACTGGTCTCAGACATCATATCTAAATTAGATTACCATAAGGCAAGCTATGGTGACGGGATCCCTGCCGTTGTCTTAAAGAAATGTGCTTTCGAGTTAACTCCAGTACCTTTTAAACTCTACAACTACTGCCTCACTGGTTTCTGCTTTCCAGCTTGTTAGAATTCCTCCTCTGTATTTCCTGATTTTTAAGAACTCTGGAGAATCTTGTGACCGCTCTAATTATTGCCCTATCTGTCTATTACCGTTCTCCGACAAAGCATCCGAGGCTTAATTAATACTGAAGTTGTTAAGCATCTTACTTATCACGACCTACTCTCTGACAAACAATATGGCTTCCGTTTTCTAACAGCCATCACTGAATATGTATATCAAGCTCTTGATAATAATGGGAAAGCTCGAGCTGTGGCTCTAGATATCTTGAAGACGTTTTGACAGGCATGCTGGTCTTCTACGTAAACTTCAGGGCTACAATATTGCAGGACGATTGTTTTATTTAATCAAATGATTCCTATCAAATCTCAAAAATAAAGGTCGTTTGAACGGGGTCGTTTCCAAATCCTTTCACACAAACGTGGGTGCCCTCCAGGGCTCTTTCCTGGGTCCGACGCTATTTCTGATATTCAGATGACTACGATATAATAGGACAGAGAGGAGTGTCATGTTTATGTGTTTTTTATAGTGCGGTTAGGCATTATCGGCATTGATGAGTTTATTAATTTTTAATTTTAGTTGGTTGGTTGGATTCTTTTTAAAAATTTTCGAGGTCATGTTCTAGATTTTGTTGGAGTCGAATTTGTTTAGAACGACGATGTTAATTTTGACGGCTTTTTAACGGTTATGTTGAAACGATGACGAAGCTCCTTATTGGCAATTTGTAGTTGTTTGGTTAGTATTTGTGAAAAGTTTTTCTTCTATCATGCCTATTCTTAACTGCCTCAGCCTTGAGTAAGTCCCTAAATTCCCTAATAAACCGGGCAAAAACTAATTCTCCCACAAAACAGAGCTTCTACAGCAAGCTAAAAGCATAAAACAAAATCTTATTAATATTAACTTTCCTAATTATATTGTTGATGAACAAATAAGATGATCTATCAGTAATGTTAATGTAAAGCAATTTAAATATAATACTGCTTCAACTAACCCCAAACATATTAATCTTCTGTATCGTAACCAAATGCATTCTAATTATAAACAAGGTGAAAATATCCTAAAAATAGATGCTAGTAAAAAAAATTAAATTAATTACATACTACACTAAATCCAGTATCTCCAATTTAATCATTGGTTACGACACTTTCTCACCAATCAATGTGTTGCAGAAAACCAACATTGTATATATAATTATAAATGTCCTCTGAGAGATTGTATCTCCAACGGAAAAAATAATAATTATGTTGGCCATACTACGACGACCTTGTCTCGGCAGTTGATTTTTCATTTGAATGACCTTTCTAACATCTCTAAACATTTGCAACAGCATACTTGTCCACATTTGCAATTTAGAAAAATTCTCGTCGAAAATACATCACTACTTTTTCATGAAAATAATAAACATAAATTAAAAATTTTTGAGGCTATCTATATTAAAAAATTGAAACCAATCCGTAACAAAATTAATTATGAATACTGCACAAATTTTCTAAAACGTTTACAATAGCTAGACTAAAGTATCAAAATCTATATTAATAGTTTCTTATACTGTTTTCTTCTTTTTCAAAAAGGACTCTTCACACATCATAATTAGTTATCTCCCATAGAGCGTAAACATAGACCGCATGGCACAAAAAACTAATGGTCCTCACTCCACATATAAAATTATAACTTTTAAATGAACATAGCAATTTTGTCTTTGGAAATAAAGAACATTACATTCATGTCTTAAAAACACACCCTGGGGATGACATTGTGTTAATGTTGAAAGTACTCGGAATAAAACACTATGCGCCAACACGGTAATTAACCCTCCTTTTTTAATACCTACAATAAAAAGCTCATCATATGAACCGATCTTATTAAAAGTTTGTCTAAATTATTCAATAAACCTTGCCTCAATGAAACATGCTGCCAAAATACACACAATTTAATATATATATATATATATATGTGTGTGTGTGTGTGTGTGTGTGTGTGTGTGTGTGTGTGTGTGTGTGTGTGTTGTTACGAACCCCCCTCTTTCTTCCAAATCTATCGATAGCGAAGGCAGAGGAGGATCGCAATCTGTGTTATTTTTTTTAAACATTTTTAACATTTTACTCAATTTTCATAAAATATATTTCTTTCCCAAGGGGGGAGGTCTCTTTCCGATTGATCAGACAAGGCCGGGCGGAATCGATTAAGGAACAAACACGATAGGCGACAAACAACAATGGAGACAGGAAATATAAATTTATTAACAGACATGAAAACATGAAAAAGATAAAATAAAAAAATAAAACGGCCAAAACAAAAATGACAATATGTCAAGAATAAACATTTAAACATTGTGGGCAAAATAGTGGGAGGAGAACATCCTGTAAGAAAGGTAGAATAAAAAGCACCGTATGGCCTTGTGCCATACTTCAACGAATTTACAGAGCATGAGCTATACTTGCACGAATTTACAAAACATCAAAATTTTCAAACAAGTGGAAAGAAACATGTAATAAAAAGATTTCATGCTAAATTTGCATCAAAGTACAAACATGAAAAAGAGGTATATTTAAACAAAAACGGAGCACAAGAAAAACAACAAACTTAACTCAGAATAAAGTCCTTTTTCACTAATAATGTCTCGTATATCTACTTCTCCTTTTTTCTTTTTCCTTTTCTATTTCTTTTTATAAAGGTCTCCTTTTGAGGTCTTTTCTTACTTCCTCTCTTTCTCTTTTTGTCGTCTAGGGGCTTGGCTAACGATTAAGCAGAAAATGAGTTCCCTCTCTCTTTCGTCTTGGCATAGCAGCATTCTCGCTTGAGATAGTCTGTTCTTTCTTTCTTTCTTTCTTTCTTTCTTTCTTTTCCATTTCGTCCTTTGTTTAAGGGCTTGGTGACAGTTGAAACTGTTTTCTTTCTCTATCTCCTTCATCTCGGCGTGGCGTCCTTCGAGATATTTTCTTCCTTTCTTTCTTTTTCCCATAGATCTTTCCTCACTTTTTTCTTTTCTTTTTCTATAAGCTGTCTTCTGTCTCTCTTTCTCCTCGATGTAGCGGCATTCCGCATACGTCGTCAAACGGATCCGTCTATTCCACTCGGAGATGAATTCTCCTCGCAATTTCGCGAACACGTCTTCTCAGTCGTGGTCAATTTTCAACTACGAACCTTTTCCCATTACGGGTGTAATGGGGTCATCGACACTCTCTCTCATCTTCAGGGTCAGAGAAAGTTTAGTTTAAAGTGTATCAACTTCTTCTATCTGGAATCTATTCGTGTAAATCATGATGTCAACACGCTGACCAAAAGAGAAGTAAAGGGTACATTCTGGTCAATCCTTGTCGCCACTAAGTCTACCTATCTCTTTGGGTTTACGATCTTTATTCTTTACGTTTCTGTAAGTACTGGGCTCTTTATTTTAGAATGCTTCTAAAATATAAGCAGTGATATAGTTTTTATAATAAATTTAGATGGGAGTTCGTAACAATATATATATATATATATATATATATTCTGTATATATATATATATATATATATAGTCTTTAAATATCACATCCCTTCATAACGCAAGTGATCATAGAAAAAGCTTGTTTTACATTAATATCTGTAAATTCTACGCTGACATGATTGTTTGGAGGAAGTAAAGGAGAGTAATTTCCTCACGTTTCCCTTCTCTACAGGTTTGATTTCAGTTTAACTTCTCATAGACTGGTGGCCAGTCTAAGAATCTCAGTTCATTTTTGCTATTTAATTCATATCTGACGGCAGAAGAAATGCCATTTTCTAAATACAATAGTGTGAAAGGAAGACTAATTTTTCTCGACAGTATTTGAACTCCGATCGTCGATGTTATATTCCGCCATCATAAATGATTATGTACACGAAACGCTACTTCATATTTCAGTGAATAAACTTATCTTTTCCACAGGAAAGAGTTATAATTTTTAAATTAGATGTTTCTTCCAGTAACACAATCGTTTCTCGTTGAGTGCATTCGCATGCCCTGTCGATAGGGACCAGAATACACAGTCAGCATCAATTGCAGAAGTTTAGAGATCCACTCACAAGGGGATCATCTGTCATATAAATGCGATAAAAAACATGGTTACAGAATCAAATATTAACCGAACAATAACAATATTTGTCAATCCGCAAATCAAATAAATTTGAGTTATATTGAACCCTGTAAATGCTTACGGACTCAAATATAACCGAACAATATATATCCCCAAATCAAGGCATACAGAGTCAAATATAGATGGCCTGTATTTGCCTATAACGGTTGATGTAAATGTTTGCAGACTGAAATATAACCGAACAATATTTATATATGCCCAAATCAAATAATTGCTTTCAGGCTCAAATATAGATGACCTATATTTACCTATATCGAACCATGTAAATATTTACAGACTCCAATATCACGGAACAATATTTGTTTATCCCCAAATCAAATGTTTTCAGACTCAAATATAGACGACTGATATTTACATATATGGAACCATGTAAATGAATATACGAAGTACATGTGCACTGGGTTATGTTTCCTTGGAAAAATACAAAAAACAAATAATAAGGAATTATTCGTTTTGTTTCAATTAATTTGTACAAGAGTGTATATTTGGTGAGTTTGCAGAAATGAAAGGGTTTTGACTTTCAGACTTGACTAGATTAACCAAATTAAAGTGGAAATACATTACTTAAACACATTCAGTAATAGATGTAACGCGCGCACACACACACACAAATATACACACACACAGAGAGAGAGAGAGAGAGAGAGAGAGAGAGAGAGAATCGTTCTGGGTATGACGATAAACTACATCCAGCAGCAAGGTTTCCGAGCGGAAGATTAGAGGTTTTGAGAAGCGTGGAAACACCTCTTACTTGTTGTTGCTTCCTCAGAGTAGTTGAACCTGTTAGGTCCCCAGATATAAGAAAATAGTTAACCCTAAAACTGGGCTCAAACACTATGAAGTATAAAAATACATTTTCATAATTAAAATTCCAGCAATACATTTTCATAGTAAAAAAAATAACAGTAATAATTTTTTGTAATTAAATTTCGGTATTAAATGACCCATAAGGAGTTGATACGCCGCTAAACAAAAAAACTCAAAAGAGACATAGTCGAGAGAGATAAAGAGAGATGCACATATATTTATAGAAACATTCGTAGGTACATTAATACGTTCGCGATGTAATGATAATGGATTAATTTTATAAAACAAACATTTTTAAAAAAATCTACTTCCTTGTTAGGGTACTTAATTTATTGGTGAATATTAACCCATATCTCATTGTGTTAGTTTAAAATGTCACCTTCTTTTTCCGATCTATATGAACTATAATTATAAATTAGAATATTGGTAAGTCAAAATACCACAGAAATATATAGAAAAATTCAAAAAGATACGAAGTTTACACAAAAGGAACAAAATAAATGGCAAAGGAGGCATTAGTTTAAACTGACATCAGAAAGGAATGAGAAAATTAAATTTATTAAACATTACCTCTATGCATATATTCCAAGCCATGGACGCTTCGACATGGTATAATGGTTAGCAAGCGTATCTCGCTAGATTAATTACAACTGAGTTGTGAGTTCGATCCTCCCTAGGAGCACCTTTCTTTAGGCCTTGTGCTTCATCTGAGCTACGCTTTGAAATTTACAATTTATTTCAAGTCAAAATCTAACTACTTGTTAAGGCACTAACATTAATATCCCATAGTATATTTTCCCTCAAGAGAAACACAAGACTTTAACTTTTTTCCCTGGTACTTTAAACGCATTTCACTCCTTATAGCTATTAACTTGACTACAAAACTTGCAGAAGTTATTTTAACTTGACTACAAACTGAATAATCATATTCTTTCTTTTATACTGAATATAATTGTAATTGGTATGTTAAGCGTTACTTTACAATGCATATACAGTCCGTTATTTTTCAATGACAGTCTAATAAAATTCTTTTGTATCTACCATCATTTAAATGATTCACTTTATGAGACATTCCCAATATATTAAAATATATGCTCGAATAATACTGAGCTAATGATATGATCTCTTCAGCAGCATTCAGTCCTTTTCTTTTTATTTGCACTGTCTTGTTAAATGTCATGTACTTTGGTGTTCACGACAATAAGCAATCTGAAAGAGACAAGATAATTATTAGACTAAATCTGATACAACCACGAAACTTTCTACCAAATGCTTACAAGACAAACTCACTTACTTCTCAGTGACAAGTAGTCTATCGCCAACAGTAGTGCAGTTGTTACTTAGACTCGCAAGGCATGGTGAGTTAAATCTGTTCTTATAACTTTGTACCTTAGCCAATCTTATCAAATAACTTTATTTGTATAAAACAGCGATTAAATGTTCTATTGTCGGTTGCCGTCAATGTCAAAACGCATGCATATTCGCATACACACACGCACAGTGCTTGCACGAGCGCATAAAATTGTTGTAATTTATATTCTGCTTCAATTAGGATTAAACCAACAAGCACTATGTTACCAAAGCACAAACGCATGTCTTTTGCACTTCACGACATTACCAATCTCACAATGAGGTGCATGGCTTGCATTTCTAAACAACAAAAAAAAGTAGAAAAATGGCTTTCGTTGACAATTCTTATTTTTTCTTCATGCCGCCTTCCAAATATAAGAAGAAAACTACACTTTTTCAAGAAATCCCGCGTGAATTCTTCCCTGGACAATATAGTCTTAACCTTTTAAATCTAGAGTCATCCGTTATCTTTCTTCCTCATCCTCATAATCATCAATTCCTCACAACTTCTCTTTCATTCATATCATAAATCTCATTTATCATAAGTATTTTAATAGCAGAAACTCTATATTGAGTGGCTGTCGAGCATTATATTGGGTGAAATTTAGTATTAAAAAAAGTGAAATAAATATAGACTTTCTAAAGTTGTACACGTTGGTTACATCGCAAAATACACTGCAGGGAATATACCGAAATGAAAAACATATCATCTTGCTCACGTTCCCTATAAACAATTAGGGTTGTAGAAGCATCACGTATACTAGGTCTAGGGCAAGAAATCCTGGTGGAGCCAATACCTGTTCAAGCTGGAAAAGATTACATTGAATTCTTAAATAATTAAATTATCATAGGCAGGGCCGGTTCAAGGTACTAGCAACTCGAGTAGTCGCGCGGTACGCCATCATGTGTTTGGGATCGTCCAAAACTAAACCTTATAAAACATATATCTATAACTCAAGACAGATTTAACTCCTTGGTGATTCTGTCAATAGGAAATGATTTTGTAAAGAAGATAGGTGTAAAAAGTGTCATGAAAAAAGATTTACAGATCTGAATGCCAGAAAAGATGTACTAAGTAGGATAATTAATGTTTCCTTTAACTTGTATTAAGTTGTATATTCTAATAAACTCTCTCTATATTCCTGAGATGAGGTATTGTAACCATTTACGCTATTTACATTATTCAGACTGTTGTCCTCATCTTTAGGGTCATATTCACGACGTTTCGGTCGTTGTACGCTCCGGACTTTTTCAGTTGATATATGTTGGGATTTCGAACCGAACCCTTCATTTAGTCTTCTATTATAGATTGTTCTAGTTCCACGAGCCATGATTCTCTGGGTGTTTCGTTTTCAGTTATTTTCCTTTACTTACTCAACTTTCAATTTTGCTCACCTTTTCTGTGACGAGGTATTGAACTCACAACTCTTTGGGTCAATTCACTTTTGGATTACTTGAATCAACAAAGTTGAAACTGTTAGCATAGAAGTTACCGTGACATCTAGCTATTTCAACTGTAAAACGATGAAAAACTGCAATTTGACTAAGAATGATGGCTGACAGAAAGTAATGGTTAACAAGTGCCTTAACTCAGAATTAGTGTGTTCGACCCTCCGCTAATTATTGCAGTCTGGATTTAGAAAACTTTTAATATTTGTATAAGTTTATAATATTTGTAAAGGTTTGAGAATCCAACGACATAATGAATCCATTTACACGCACTACATCCTAGTATATTCAACACAGAGTCTATAATAGAAAGTGCGGATGATGGAAAAGTTGTTCATGTATACTGTCCTGGGTAAGACGATAAACTACATCCGACAGTAAGGCCTCTGATCAAGAGATTTTGAGAAGCGTGGAACCACCTCTTAATTGCTGTTTTTTTTCCCAGGTCCACCCTAACCCGGGGTGGTAGCACCTGTTAGGGTCCCAGCTATGGGGAAATACTTACCCCCAAACTAGGTCAAAACGTGTAAAAATAGGTTGTATTACCAGCAATACATTTTTGTAAAAAATTATTACCAGTAATGAATTTTTGAAGAAAAAATTATTGTCAGTAATACATTATTACTAGCAATACATTTTTTGAAAAAAAATATTACCAGCAATATATTTCTGGAAAAAAATATTACCAGCAATGTATTTCTGGAAAAAAATATTACCAGCAATTTATTTTTGGAAAAAATATGACCAGCAATAAATTTTGAAACAAAAATATTACCAGCAATAAAAACCTTATAAACCTTAAATAAATCATTAAGGTTGATATGCTGTAAACCAAACCAAACCAAACCAAACTGTTCAGGCATCGCTTTTCGCTCTTTTTTTTTTTGTGTGTGTGTGTGTGTGTGTTCAGGTCAGAATCCGAGACAAACTCGTGTATTAGTGAAGTGAGTTGGAATTTTGAGGAAATCTCATAAATGTCTTTATCTCATGTTAGAACCAGTTTTTTTTTTTTTTTTTTTTTTGAAGCTGTTAATATCTGCTGGATTTGAAATTAGACCAATCTGTTTTTCTCTATTAGTTCGTATACTGCGCCCCAGAATTTGTTTAACGACAAGCATTAAATTCATTAGTTGCAGGACACGGCAAAGAAGAACATGTCGAAAGTGGAGCTGCATGCTAATTATATAATTACATTTGTCTTCCGTTTATATCGTTTCTCTTCATTCCATTTATAACTTTTTTTCTTTCCGTTTCTGATTTTAGCGTCCGGGGAGCTTTAATAAAAAGACACGTTTAACCCTTTAATTCATAATATGGCGATTACTATTTAATTATCTTCATTGCACAACATAACGATTGACATTGCATTCAAATTTGTGAAGATCAAAGTTGACTGGAAAGTAACAGGCTGAAAGAGATTTCCACAAGCGAGAATGTGAGAGAAGAAACATTTAGCATAGAACTTACGGTTGTATCTAACTATTTTAACTGCAAAAAGATGAAGCTTACTTGCTATAAGTGACACAATAATTTGATGGCACAGTGGAATAGCGAAATATACCTTCCAAAAGCTACAGAAAGTAAAAAGAAACAAGAGAATTTCGTTAGAAACATAGAAAATAGTGCTGAACTGCTATTTAATATGTCTTTCTATATTGCAATGAATGCTTGACAATCTCCAAAGATGAGACTTGAGGTAACAAAAATGTGGTTCTACAGAATGATGTTGAGAATACTACGCATGGTATATGTTAGAAACGAGAACATTTTAAAGAAAATAGAAACGAAACGGATATTTACACCCTTATCCAAATTAATTGAAACAACCGATTTACTTTCCTTTCTTTCACTATACGGTCAGTTTTAGACCCACAGAAGTGACTGTGTGTAATCGATTTCTATTTTTTATCAGGTTAGGTCATTTGCAGTGGTGTGCAGTAATATGAATCTATTTTCGGGGTGTATGATGAAATTTGTTTGGCCTTGAAAAATATTGCGTCATAAGTGATTGTATCAGATTTTTATCATGTCCAGACACTATTGTCGATTAGTTGTCCTACTCTGATTATCTGCGATGGGCGTTACTCCAAGGAAGCGCACAAAAATTGCAACGCCGCACGAACGCATTGGCAAGCCTGACCAATGAGAAAATCTGGTCCAGGAACTTTCCTGATTTAAATCCAATCCAGAATCTGTGGTCAATCTGCAATGAACGACTTCGTGGAATGGACATACAAAGTACTAACATGTGCACTGGGTCTTGTTTCATTGAAAAAATAAGAATAAAAAGTAAATAAAGGAATTATTCGTTTTGTTTCAATTAATTTGCACAAGGGTGTAGAATTAGAAATAAAAAGTTAAAATATTTGTGACACGGAATGGGGAAAGAGGGATTGGCGATTTTGACACTCACATGGGATAGTGAAGGCAAGATGGGTAGAATAAAACAGCGAGTAAACTGCCTAAGAAGATTACATGACCGGATGGATATTAAGGGGGTTACACATTGCTTAGAGCTACGAAGGGTAAGAAGTTGTGGATGGCCATGATCCCTTACTTCCTGGAGAGACAGGGTACATAAAAGTCAAAAAGATTACATGTGATGTAACAGGAGAACAGAGTTTGTGTTGTTTATCGATGTTCGTTTTTAAGCATTAATTTTAAATACATCGTTCCTGTTGCATAGATTTGTTGTTTTTGTTTAACGGCATGTCCACCTTTATGGATTATTCAATGCTGAAATCTAAATATTTTGTAAGCATTTTTATGGCTTCAATTACAGATATTTTGTACATAATTTTATACTTAGTCAGGTAATTGCCATACGTGATACGAAGTGTTTTGACAGAGGGCGGTAAGTGCGACGCTGAGATCCGAAGACGTATTGGGATGGACAAAGACTCATTCCAAAAGCTAGGCAGAGTATTACGAGACAGGAGGATGTCGTTGGTAACAAAGAAAAGAACACTGAACTGCTACGAGACATCTGTCCTCCTTTACGGCAGTGAATGTTGGACGGTCTCCTCAAAGATGAAGAAGAAACTCGAGGCATCGGAGATATGATTCTACAAAAGGTTGCTAACGTTATTATAGACCGAGCATGTGAGCAACGATGAGGTTTTAGACAGGATGCAACCAAGGAGGAAGCTTATGTCTAACACCAGAAAGAGGCAGCTGAAGTTTCTGTGACACGTAATGAGAAAGGAGGGTTTAGAGAATCTGATACTCACATGTCGAATAGAGGGAAAAAGAGACAAGGGAAGGCAACACATGACAAACCTAGCAGGCTTTAACCGGGTGGATGACAGAACATGGCCTGGGAAAGTAGCAAAGGGACAAAACTTATTAAGAGCTACAAGGGATAGGATGAAGTGGAGAGCCATGATCGTCTACGACCTGAAAGGACATGGCATATAAAAAGAAAGAAAAGATACACGTTCGGGCGATCATGTCTCTTTCGAATCATGACTAACTAGCCAAAAGATATCCTCGCGGGAGGTTGCCGTCTTTTTCTGCAGTAGACTGGTTGCTACCCAATACTAGAGGACACAGTCTGTCCTGCTATTTAACCCATAGCTGGCGAGAGAAGAGATGGATTCTTACGTTTTCCAAGGGTATTTGCGCGTAAGTGAATGCAATGAATATGACAGGAATTCGAACTCGGCTCTACAGTTTTTCATTTCAAGTTGTTATTCATTACACCTCACTGCCCATCCAATTTTATATTAAAACGTTTAGGAAAAAAATGTAAAACATACGTTTTATAGCTAAATAGTTTGTACATGGTCTATTGTAGTTGTTTTGATATAAACCTATTTCGCCAACAGTTTCATTATTTTCAAGTTGACAGTTCCATTATTTTCAAATAGGTTTCTCGTGTTGCTTTCGTTGTGGTATTTATGCCTTACAGGAGTTAAGTGAGTAAAATTAAAACTAACTCAGTTAAAATACTGATGCATACAAGAATTGGATGACATTATTATCGTCCTATGGCTTGTTTCTACTTTATACGAACACAAATTATTCTAATTTCACTTTCTCATTTACAAACAACTACGCTAAAACCATATGTCGCGTTTAATTGACATTAAGCGGCAAGTACGAACGTTATTAAAGCTGCTCTTAATAGGAATGTTCCGGTTGACATGTTGAGAAGGCGACAATATGCTTAGTAATAATCGAGAAGTTATTCAGAAAAGCGAACACATTATTTATGCTGTCTTTCGTGCTACCTTTTCTTTCTGTATATGTACGCAGTGTAATGCTTAGTGACTCAGAAAAAAGAAATCGCCGTTGCATTCACTTTCGCACAGATTTACTTGGGAAAAGTTATTAATACATTTCTACTTCCTCCAGATACAGATTAAATAGTAGCTGTTCTGAATACCACTGTTGTAACCTAGAAAAAGGTTACTGAATGAGCTATAACCAAAACGGAGGTTAGAAATGAAATTGTAATCTTTATAACATAAACAAAATACAATGGTCGCCAGCGGCGTGAAGTAGGTAAACCACTGCTAATGGTGGACTACATAGACATCATATTACCCACACTTACAATAGTGTCCAACGTATTTGTGACGATTGGGACATAACCATTAGTGTTTATAGGTACAGCATATAACAACCTCATTTCAGTATTTTTAAGAGAAGTTGTGTCACTTTTCTTATAACTATTGCCATATCTAGTCTGATTCTCCTGCTGTACATCTTGAGATTCTTGACAAAATTCGAAGAAGGGTCTGTAATGTAATCGATCCTGACCAGCCATCTAGACTTTCGTCACTTTCTCTCCGACGTGACGTGTTTCCCCGCTGTTTTGTCGTCAGATATGGCAACTACTCTGACTACCTTTTTTTTTCCCTAGTGTCCCAACTACATGAATTGAAATGTGCTACTAGATTGGCATATAGGTCCCACCGTTTTACTGTAGAAATATCGAAATGAGATCGCCTCTTCTACTCCAACAATTTCTTTTCTTGCACTTCCCACCTGTGGAAATCTCTTCCGTTTATTTGCTTCCCTGATAACTACAACCTTCAAAAATTGAAATGTATCGTCAATCGCCATCTTTTGTCTTCTTGAACCCCGTTTATCTTTTGTCCTTTCCTCAATCCTCCCTATTCATAGTTTTCTCTTTGACTTTCACTCCCTGTAATCCCTTGTGTACTAATGGCATTGCAGCCTTACCTGGGGTGAAATGATTAAATGAACGCTCCAGAAATGGTCAAGAGTTGAAAAGTATAGACTGTAACATTAAAAAAAATCCTTGAAATTAAAAAATCCTTGTAATTAAAAAAACCCTCGTAATTAAAAAAGCCCTTGTAATTAAAAAAATCCGTGTAATTAAAAAATCCATGTAATTAAAAAATCCTTCTAATTAAAAACAACCTTTGTAATTAAAAAAATCCTTGTAATTAAAAAATCCTTCTAATTAAAAAAACCCTTGTAATTAAAAAAATCCCTGTAATTAAAAAATCCTTGTAATTAAAAAACCCTTGTAATTAAAAAAATCTTTGTAATTAAAAAATCCTTGTAATTAAAAAAAACCTTGTAATTAAAAAAATCTTTGTAATTAAAAAATCCTTGTAATTAAAAAACCCTTGTAATTAAAAAAATCCTTGTAATTAAAAAATCCTTCTAATTAAAAAAATCCTTGTAATTAAAAAAACCTTTCTAATTAAAAAATCCTTGTAATTAAAAAAATTCTTGTAATTAAAAAATCCTTCTAATTAAAAAACCCTTTTAATTAAAAAAATCCCTGTAATTAAAAAATCCCTTGTAATTAAAAAAATTGGGGAGATTCTTATGATTTCGTTATTTTAAAATCCTTGTAATTAAAAAACCCTTGTAATTAAAAAAATCCCTGTAATTAAAAAATCCCTTGTAATTAAAAAAAATTGGGGAGTTTCTTATGATTTCGTTATGTTTCTAATTATTTCTATTTCATAATCATAATCGCTTCAGTAAACGACAATATTTTTTCTTTCTTTTACTTGTTCCTCCTCTTTTCTTTCTTTTTTTTTCTTCTTAGTCTTCTTTCTCTCCTCTACTTTTTTATTGTGCTATTGTTTTATTGTTTTTTATTATTCTCGGATAGTTGCGGTGATGCGTGTCTTAAGTAACGTGCTTATACGCACGCTAGCAGATACACAAAAATAGAAAAGGGTGTAAGACAAGGATGTGTCTTCCCACCGGACTTGTTCAAAACGAGGCGTTTCTGAGAGAATTAGATGTACTGCCGGGATTTGTTGTTGGCGTCGACAATCTTAACAACATAAGATATACAGATGACACAGTGTTTTAGCAGACACATAAAGGATACTACAGAAGCTCCTACAGAAGGTAGCGAGAAAAAAAACGAGAAGAAAGGACTAAATACACCCCTGGTCAAAATCTTAAGACCTGGTACAAAAGGGTTAAAAAATATACTGCTATTTTAATTAAAATATATTTGCGAAACATTTACATTTAATTAGAAAATGTAGTTTATCAACAGTATTATATATATATATATATATATATATATATATATATATATATATATTGACCCTTTTGTATCTACACTATTTACATTATTCGGACTATTGTCTTCATCTTTGTCGCCATATTTATTAGAATGTCGAACTGAACCCTTTATTTCGCTCACTGGGGTAGACTGTTCTAGTTCCCCGTACCATGTTTAATGGATGTCAGTTATCAGTTATCTCTTGTTAATTGCCCACTCTCCACTGCCTTAACCGGGTATTAAACTCACATTCTTTGGGTCCTGTCACTGGAACTAACCAACGCCTTTATCCACTGTGCCATGTGTCCTTGAGGACAGTAATATTATTGGCCCCGACCTGCGTCTCGGCTTCAGTTAAATTTCCACTAACGTAATGTAGTTTCCTTGTGACTTTTCTTTAAATACTTTCATGTTAATTGTTTTAATGAAACTCTCCGCCATGGTGCCTAAACTTGATGAATTTAAGGCACTATACGAAATTGGCAACAAAGGTTGTATCAATTGAAGCAGTTGAAATGGCGAGATGTAACCGTAAGTTCTATGCTAACAGTTTTTTCTATCGTACTTCTGGATTTTTAGCTATTCTGGATCCACGGAGCCAACTTTGATCTTTAAAAATTTAGATGCAATATCAATCATTATCTACTGTCTTCGTGATTACTCTTCTATTGATCTCAGTCCTTAATAATGTTTCTGTTTTTTCGTATTCTTTCACGCTCAGTAAACGCTCGTGTCTTAGTAGCTTTACTGCCTTGCAGGGGTGAAGATATATATATATATATATATATATATATATATATATATATATATATATATATATATATATATATACTTTTACAACTGGAATTAAAGATACCTTTAGTAAATGACATTTTCACCTACTTCTTTTGTGAGTCTGTTTTAACATATTTCAAATTCTATGTTGTGTTAATAGGACCATTAACGGATTACTACCTATATATATATATATATATATATATATATATATATATATATATATATATATTAAACCAAAGAGCCAGACAAACCTACCAAGGTTTCATCTAAGCGGATCGTCAGGGAAGGCTGGCTTCCCTGACGATCCGCTAAGGTGAAACCTTGGTAGGTTTGTCTGGCTCTCTTGGTTTAACTAGGTCTGCTCTACTCATTGTATTGAACACTTTATTTAGTTATTTTGCTTACTGGTATCGGTTTTTTTTTTCTTTGGGCTTTGGACTTGCATGCTAGACGATTATTTTCGGCTAACGTACATGTTCTTGGTTCTTTATTTTTTTATAACTTTTTTTTTCCTTTGATGTTGGTTTGATTATTTGCAAATCAAGACACCGAAGGTTTTCCGGGCCAGTATAATTTCTTATATTTATAAGATTATTACTACTACTACTACTACTAATATATATATATATATATATATATATATATATATATATATATATATATATATATATGTAAAGTGTTAAATCTGAACTGACGAATTCCGCGACAATCCTCTTGATCGTCTTAATATTCTTGTATTTGAATGAGAAAAATGGATTAAATTCGATAAAATGATTAAATAAAGAAAAACTTCATAAATTTGACATGTTTCGTTATTTACTGTATTTAACTTAATCAGAAACAAACAAGAGATGGCAAAACATATCAAATTTTAAAGGTTTTCCTACTTGTTTCATATTTAATTATTATTGTATTTGTAAAATCTATGATATCAGTGTTATAGCATTCTATTATTATTATTACAGGAGTGACCCTTGTCGAGTGAATCTGGGAGGTCGTTGCGCCACAGAGATAGCGTCGGATCTTGTGAAAGCCTGGCATTACCTGAACAGCTCAAACAGTCCCGGTAGAAAACGAAGGGATGTTCGTGAAGCATTGAGGACCATTCTCCGTCACAGTGCAGCCAACGCCGCATCAGCAGCAGCAGCAGCCCCAGACAATCGGTTCTAAGACAACACCTTATATCCAACCGCCCGATTCCAAAGAGAAGCATTTATTTTTCAAATGCATATTTTAGACATGAACTGTAAGAAGATATGACTATAATAAAATACTATATCTGCCATCTGTTGGATAGTGCTTGTGTTTGATTAGTAGTTATTTGTTTGATGGTGCAATTAAAATAGTATATTATTATATACTAATATCATATAATAATAGTATTATGTGCTTGATTAGTGACAAGTTCAAAAGAAAACTTATAAACAATTTATCCTTTCTTTTTTATTTTCTCTTTTGCTTGACTTCATATTTTGTCTTTTCTGTCCTGTTAGCTAAACATCAATTCATGCCTGAAACAGTAATGTTCGATGGATCTACCGAGGTAAATTAAAGGCTTCGATTTGTAATGTTGCCTTTGAAAGTGGATAAACAAGCCCACTCCAAAGGAAATTAGTACAACTAAATTTGCCGAGCAGTTTCTATACGTTTGATTATCTGTAAAACATACGATCCCCATATGAATATGTAAATTTCTCTTCTGAAATTTGAACCATATTTATTAATTCCCTTATCTTCTACCTGTAATAATTATATACTTACACATCTATATGTACATATAGACACACACAAACACACACATCTCTCTCGATATATATATATATATATATATATATATATATATATATATATATATATATATTCAGTCTATTTTGTCAAAAATTCTTCTTGTAAAAGTGTCTTATTAAAAAAGTAGACATTTTATGCCTATTACATTTATTGATCCTTTTTCTAGTATGCGACAAACGCTTGGCAAATGTGACCGTTGTCGATGTATAAAATTACAAAAATGTATGTTAAATGTATAAAAGAGCCAATATTCCGACCAGGTTTAAGTACTGGCTTTTACAGCATTGGATTTAATTTTCAAACAGATAAAAAAAAGAACGGCACTTTTAAAACAATGGTCTCCTTAAATTACCTTTGATTCTTTTTTCTTCATTTTTTTAATCACGCCCCTGACAATGACTTAAATATGAGTCGAAACCTTGGACCCAATATTGACAATTTTATACATCAACAACATTTTCTAGTATGCGAAACGTTATTCACGCACAAAATTCTTTTTTTAAAAATATAATAAAATGTCCATTCTTTTTAATAAGACATGTGAATGTGCAAGTGGTGTAACGGATTGGGACTCGGAAGAAATCGGAGAGGCGAGTTCGAATTCCATCGTGTTTTTACATTCACTTACGTTCAAATACCATTGTGAAAACTATGAATCTATCTATGGGTTAAATGCTAGGATTTGTATCGGGAAAAATCACTGACATCTAAAAAAAAATAAACAAAAAAAAAACTTTTAATGCAAAATTTCCCCCACTCAAGAAAAAAAAAATTGAATCCAAAAATTGTTTCGGCTTTAAAAACTGAAAAAGGGTTGATAAGCCGTAAGTTAACAGCAACAATAATTCCAATACAAGACATAAATTTATGTAAGTATCTAAAGAGAGCTCACGAGAATTCATCCTCTCATTTACTTTTCCTTAATGAACTCAACAATGCAAAACTGACACTGGTTAACAATGGTTTTCCTAACAACCTCATCGACCAACAGATTAGACTATTGCTTTCCAAAGTAAGTAATAACGAAACTGAACACACAGACAAAAACAATAACATTAACATTTTCTTCAAAAGTCAAATACACGTCAACTATAAGCAAGATGAATTTCCCCTTAGAAATATCATAAAGAAATATCAATACCCAAAACGGTCAGAACAAGGAAATAAAATTAATTATCTATTAGAAAAAACAGCCAACCTTATTATCAAAATAACAACACACCCGCAATATCCAAAATACAAAGAACCAATATTATTTACGTGTTTCAGGCCTCCTTAAGGAACTGTGTTCCTGATCAAACCAAACTCATAAATAATGACATTGGTCACACTACTAGACGACTTACGTTACACCTATCCGAATATAGCTCTATTAGAATTAATTTAAAAACGTACATAAGCCTACCAGACTCCATCGGAAACATACTAATAGAAAATACAATAATAATAAACTCATCCACACGTAAAAAAATTAAAAATAGTAGAAACTCTAATAATAAAAAAGAAAAAGACAAAACTCAATAACATTTACTATGAACACGACCACAATATACTGGCCGGGTTTGGAAAATAAAACATCCCTGTAACTCTAGATATATAAATATCGCAACATACATTCAGTTAAAAGTAAAATAAAATCATCCTTGATCATGACTAAAAGAATTGTAACGAGTATGCGCGGAAGCGTCCTCGAAATTGCATGTGTGTGTTGTCGCCGGGCACACCTTGGAGTACCATAATGGACTCGACCGAGGACTACAAGAAGACATGCGAGTCGTTTGATGTCTTTTCTTGGGCGACAAAAGCCGTTGCGGTCGGTTGTCCGTCGGCAGCAGTCTTGGGTGCCGTTTTGCTCGTTGGCTGTCGTAAAGTGTTCGTTCGGAAGAGAAGGCGTTCGTCTCAGGTTCGCAAGAAGGCGTTCGTTTTTGTGTCTCAAGAAGTTGTTTTTTCCCCTGTTTTCTGGCACAAGAATAGCCGAAAGCGCTCGGAAATGCAGAACTTTTGGACAGTTTTTGGACACTCTGTACACAGAAAAGAAAACAGTTGTACGAACACAAGAGAAATTAAACAAAACGTTTAATCGGAGTACTTTGTCAATCGTCTTTAACGAAACATATATATATATATATATATATATATATATATATATATATATATATATATATAGGGCCAGTTTTACCCTGATGATCTGTTTAGGTGAAACCTAGGTAGGTTTACCTGGCTCTTTAGGCTTATATTAGGTTTGCTCAACTTCGTGTTTTGAGCACTTTACGTAGTTACTTTTGCTTTATTCGTTTTGTGAATGGTTGGAGATGGCGGAACTAATATGTCGCCTTAAATCCCTTCTCCGCGTGGAAGCGGTTTGCAGCACGTCACCTTCGACGTCTTTTTGGCAGAACTGAGCAGACTCGCGGTTCTGTTTCGTGGCGTACCAGAAAAGTGTTTGCAGTGTGCATTCGTTGCTGGATTGCCTGAGCATGCAGAGGAGCTTTTAAGAGCGTCATCCCAGATGGAAAACCTGGATTTGTCATGTGTTGGCACGAGATCGCGCTATTTTGAAGAAGTGCACTGGTTCTACGGAGCAGGCCGCAGTGGCTGCACAGGTGAAGGAAACAGATGTGCACACAAAGTGCTATAAATGTGATGGACCCAATCATAGGGCGAGCGATTGTCTCCTGGGTCGTGAACCATCCAAAGATGCTGGTACCAAGCACCGACGGACCATCACTTGCTATCGATGTCATCGGCAAGGGCACATTGCTCGGTGTTGTCCGGGAAACGGGCAAGGGGGCGAGAATTCAGCGCCAATCTCTTCTCCAAAACCCTTGTAAATGGTGCATTGCCTGTAGTGACAGTTCGTATCAATGGAATACCACATATAGCTTTGGTGGATACAGGATTCACACATTCACTAGTCCGCAAGTCGTGCTGTCGAGCATGGACAAGAAAATCAACACGCGTGCTTACATTACACGGAGGCGCTCTTGACTGCTGTGGAATCGGAGTTGTACAAGTTAGCATTGGTGCAAAGCCGTCCATCACTATGGAAGTCCTAGTCGTGAACGGAGACCTGCTTGGATTCGACTTTCTGCTCGGACTAGACGCCATCAGTCAGTTGGGAGGAATATCTGTAACTGGCACCGGTGAGGTGAAGTTTCCGCAGTGTGTCAAACCAGCCGTTGCTGCCATCACCATTACCGAGCCCGACTTTAAAGTAGAATTCGATGAGACCACTCGGAGGTGGACCGCATCTTGGAAATGGGCTGGCAACCAACCTCCGGGTACGTTAAGAAATAGACTGGCAGAATATCCAGCCCCGCACAAATTCGGGAGGGGTATGATTGGGAACTCCAGATTTGGATACATAACGGCTGGTTGCTTCCTTACCCGGAGGAGGAACTCGGACCCCAAATGGGTTTAATCCCCTTCATGGCCATTCTGCAGGAAAACAAACAGAAGATTCGGCCCGTTATGGACTATCGGGAACTCAATAAGTACGTTTGACGCGTACGTGGCCAACGCAGATGTTTGTTCTCAAAAATTACAGCAAGGACCAAATGCTGCAGTGCTGGACCTACGCCGGGCCTATCTGCAGGCACACATCGACAAGTCCCTTTGGCCATTCCAAACAGTGGAGATTAAGGGACAAAGATATGGTCTAACCCGCTTAGGATTTTAATCATGCGGGCCATTGTTAATACCGTCTTGAGCCAGGGGGAGATCATCAAAATGTAACCGTGTGGGTAGATGCAAGCTCCTTAGCCACCGGTGTGGTTGTGAAGAGCAATGGCGCCGTGGCAGAAGACGCAAGCTGGTTCCGACCGGTGCACGAAGACAAGCACATCAACTTGGCTGAGCTCGATGCTGTGTTGCGAGGTGTCAACCTTGCATTACAATGGAATGCTAAAACCATTCATTTACGGACAGATTCAGCATGTGTGCATCGCTGGGTAGCTGACACTCTGTCCGGACGGAAGAGAGTGCGCACCAAGGCAGCCTCCGAGATGCTAATCAGACGTCGGCTAGCCACACTCCAAGAGTTGACCTTAGAATACAAGCTGGACATTGATGTAGAGCTTGTCAAGTCGTGCAACAATCGAGCCGACCAACTTACTAGAGTACCGCAGCGATGGTTAAATGAAATGTGCAAAATGACGGAACCCAGAGAACCTATGTGCGCTGTGGCTGAAGAGCGAGATGTTGCTCAAGTACGAGCCATTCATCAATCCAGCGGACATCCTGGTGTGAAAAGAACACTCTATTTTGTGAAGTTGATCAACCCAAGAGTAACAAAAGCTGAGGTGCGAGCGGTGGTTAGGGGATGCAAGGAATGCCAGTCAATCGACCCGGCCCCTGTGCGTTGGAAACCGGGCAGGCTTGATGTCGCGAAAAATTGGCACAGGGTTGTGATGGATGTAACCTATTTCGGACATCAACTATACCTGACGCTGATAGACTGCGGCCCCAGTCGTTTTGTCATTTGGAAGCCCTTGCAACGCCAAGACTCTGCTAGCATCATCAAGCAGTTGGAAAAAGTGTTTTTTGAACTGCTTACGGATAATGGCGCAGCGTTTTGCGGAGAGAGGTTTGCTGCGTTTGCAAAGATATGGAATGTATAAATACGATTTCGCTGTGCCCACGTACCATTGGGGAATGGGATAGTTGAGAGATCCCATCGTACAATAAAGCGCATCGCGACGAGAACATGGTGTTCAGTTTTGGAATCTGTATATTGGCACAACGTCACCCCAAAGGACAATAAAACAGCTTCAACTGCACCGGCGAATGCAACCTACACCTACAGGGTCCGCATTAAGTGTATCGACGCAGCTTTGGTGCGTGACGACACAGTTGCCAATCCTTATACGGTAGGAGAGACTGTCTGGGTGAAAAATTCGCACGGAAGGTGTACGACACAGTTCAATTGGGTACGGTGACACAAATGAATAGTCCACACTCCGTCTCTGTTGATGGAATACCATGCCAAGTAAAAGACGTGCGTCCAGCGTGCGGGAAGGATTATTCCGTCAGCAACCACGTTAGTTCTTCTTCTTCTTCTTCTTCTTCTTCTGATGATGATGATGATGATGATGAAGCCCCGATGGTATATGTAAAATCACAGGAAGAGCACACCTCAGAGGGTAGCGTGCCTGATGAACCTATGCGGGATGAGCTCAGCGAGACATCTGAAGAAAGCACCACTGAGGAAGCGCTTGAGACCTTACCACTGAGACAGAGCACCAGGCAGAAACGGCCTACTCCACATTGCCATTTGTGTGATCTCGAGATCAGGGAGGAGTGTAACGAGTATGCGCGGAAGCGTCCTTGAATTGCGTGTGTGTGTTGTCGCCGGACACACCTTGGAGTACCATAATGGACTCGACCGAGGACTACAAGAAGACATGCGAGTCGTTTGATGTCTTTTCTTGGGCGACAAAAGCCGTTGCGGTCGGTTGTCCGTCGGCAGCAGTCTTGGGTGCCGTTTTGCTCGTTGGCTGTCGTAAAGTGTTCGTTCGGAAGAAGGCGTTCGTCTCAGGTTCGCAAGAAGGCGTTCGTTTTGTGTCTCAAGAAGTTGTTTTTCCCTGTTTTCTGGCACAAGAATAGCCGAAAGCGCTCGGAAATGCAGAACTTTTGGACAGTTTTTGGACACTCTGTACACAGAAAAGAAAACAGTTGTACGAACACAAGAGAAATTAAACAAAACGTTTAATCGGAGTACTTTTGTCAATCGTCTTTAACGAAACATATATATATATATATATATATATATATATATATATATATATATATATATATATATATATAGGGCCAGTTTTACCCTGATGATCTGTTTAGGTGAAACCTAGGTAGGTTTACCTGGCTCTTTAGGCTTATATTAGGTTTGCTCAACTTCGTGTTTTGAGCACTTTACGTAGTTACTTTTGCTTTATTCGTTTTGAAGGTTTTTTTCTTTGGACTTTAAGCTTGAACTCTGGACGATTGTTTTCGCCTCAATTTAATTTTTTTTTATTCCTCATTTTTCCTTGGGTACTGGTTTGTTCTACTACAAGCCGAAATTTCCAAGGATTTTCCAATCGAGTACCACTATTCATATATATATATATATATATATATATATATATAGAGAGAGAGAGAGAGAAATAGAGAGAGATAGAGAGATAGAGATAGAGATAGATAGATAGAGAGATAGAGAGAGAGATAGAAAATGAAGTAAAGTATATATGTACATATGCACATATATATATACACCCACACCAACACTCACAACACCCCCCACACACATACATATATATATATATATATATATAAAGAAATAATTTTTGCCGATTAGTATTCATTATGCCGTAACACTTATCTGAATCGAAAAATATAGATTTTTATTTATTTATATAGTGTCACATCCAACCCAGACTTTTACAGAGTTATTGACCTTCCTTTCTTTGCGCACGTTTTTTGAGGGAGAACTATATCTCTTAAATAATGAACCAATGAATATATGCATTTCAAGTAAAGACCAAAAATTTACACAAATTAATAACATTATGTATCTGTTTATTCTTATTTTAAGATAATTAATAATGAAACGCAAAATTTTGTGTATGTGCTTTGAAAAATACTATACTTAAAGTTTTTTTTAAATGTTAAGAAAGGTTAAAAAAAAAAGCTTTTAAAAATCAGAAAATATTAAAAAAAATTTTGCAATTATCAATGATAGTAATACATCTTCAAACTTGACATTTGTAAATAATAGTTAAGCGACTTAAACTAAGAACAATAACTCTTTAAAAGGGATAGATTTGACACAGTCGTTATTATGAGCAGAATCCCCCTTCTAAAATGATAACATATCAATATTTTTCAATTCAAAAGTGTTAGGATGCTCGAAAGAACTATAATCTACAAAAATTATTTCCCCCAAAAATACGTAGACAGTATTTTTTTTTATTAAAATCTGAGAACTTTTATTACCATTTTCTAGTTTACGTATAAGTTGTCGCATTTCCAGATCAAATTTATGGTTAAAATCTCCTGAATTCATATTTTTTTTGTTTATTTTAGAATAGTTTTTGCTCATTTCTACTCATTATCAGAAGACAAAAATAAAATAAAAACTTAATATTAACTTCTTCAAGACATATTAGGAACGCTATAAGTCTAATTTATATACTTGTATCGAATACAAGTAACCTCCCAAGGAGCAATGTTTGTGAATATATTTAATTGATATACAGTTTAAGTTTCTATAAAAAAAAATATTGTCCGTTAGGGACCAGAAAAATTGATAGCGAATAAAGATGAATATATTAGTAAATTGAAAACAATGGCAGATATTGGTGAAGACTGCTGTGGAAAGATGTATTATATGAGACTGGCTGCTGAAAATCGAAGCTACACAAAGACGATACGACACGTGGTAAACTTAACTTATTTATTTAAACTTGTGGGGATTTCTGTCCCTGGAAATTGTTTAGGATAAAAAAAACAAGTTGGACGGGTTCAAAACTGAAGTGCGTGCATTCAAACGGCTTTTGAAGAAATGAAACACAGCAACTGTTTGAGTTCAATTAATTTATTTCAAGGGAAAAAAGTTGAAAGGGAAAATGTTATATGTGTTTTTTCAAACAAAGTGCGTTTGCGTAACTGGTAGGACGGTCAGTCTATAGCGGTGGCAGTGGGCTTCTAAGTAGCAGTCCTAGATTCCCCCGGGTTGCAGGCTTATATCCAGGTCGGGCGCTGCACTTGTCGATAGCTGTTTCTCTCTGGTCGTCTAGGACACGGGTAAAAGGTATTCCGTCACGCAGCGTGCAAGACACAGGTCGACGGGTCAAGGCTAAGAGCCAGTCACAAAGGAAAGCGAACGAAAAAGAGGTCTAATTCTGGGAGTCGTACTTCATGTAAGGGTTTTACTTGAGGGTACCGGGTGACTTCTAAAAGACCACTAAGAGGGACCTCATTTCGACCCATTCCACGTGTGACCGTTAAATTCCAATAAACTGTCCGCTTGATACGTCTTGATCCCAGCATCCCTAGTGGGACCGGAAGTGCTTAAAATCATCATCACCATGAACATAATCAACATTATTGATGTTGTTAAAATTGGCTTGTTTTGTATAATGATAGTTTCAAGTATTTCGTAAATTTTCTTCAACCTTGGACCGAACTGTTATCGACAATTTAATTTTACAATGATAAGCTAATAAGCACATTGTACTTCACTGTTGATTACGAGTTTTTCTTAATTCTGAAGACACAAAACGTTGAAATAACTATAGGAAATGAACTCCGCTATTATCCTAAGAATTACAGTAAGCTTCAAAAGAATTTAGATATAATATGGATTTTGTTACCCTGAAAGGTAATGAAAACTAATATTTTTGTTATTTTAACGAGCATTATTACAATATAAAACTAAACTTTGTTCCTTTCAATAAAACTAAAGTTTTAAAGATTTAGCAAAAAAGCAATTAACATTTGCAAGAAATAGGTTAATACACTTATTACAGCTAACAGCGCCAAAATCGAAGCTAAAATCGTAAAACTGCAGGTGATTATTACCTATATGGAAATGTTAAAATACAGAAAACTGGTTTATTTTAACGCTTCATAACTTTACAATTTCTTTCTCTCGTTCATTATTTATCAAAAGCTATAAACCAATTTTGTTCTGTCGTATTTACAAAAACATGGCGTTAATTCTACTAACGTATTTTCTCAAATATTGCATTCAAATACTTGCATACTTTCTTTGTTAGGTGTAATAAGTCTCTTTACTAATATCATTGACATGAAATTATTCATGTAACAATAAAAATGTACATTAAAAATTCTTCGCTACTTTCACCTAATGTTAAACCAATAAGTCTTTGTAAACGTCTTCTATCCAGTACAACACACAGTAGCTTTTATTTCACCATCAGCAGTAACATTTGCATAAAGACTGTTGGTGTGGCTATCAGTTTGTCTCTCGGTCCTACTCTATATGACTCACTGAGAAAACAAAATCATTTACAGTTTTTCTAAACATATATGTTCAATATATAAATGATATATTCATGCTAACAAGAAACCCAGGCTAAATTTAAAAAGAAAACGAAGTTCTACATTTTACTTATGAACTTAATAAGTGAGTCTCTTTCATTAAATTTCTTTCGCCACTTTGCAAAAAATATATTCTTATTCTTTATTTTATTGCTTATTCTTTATTAAATTGCTGTAAAAATTTCACTTTACACACAAATATGCACATTGCACTGTCATAGCAGCCTGAGTCATTTATTGTAACTGAAATGTAAGTTTACGGCCATATGATGTTAAAACACCGGTTCCAATACGATCACCGAAGTCAGTCATCGTCGAAACTAGGGTGGGTGACTGATTGGGAATACCAAATGCTGTAAGCTTGGATGTGTGGGTGGTGTAATGGATAACGTCTCGAAATTGGAAGTCGAGGTCGTTATGTTCAATTACGCGGAAATACCCTTGGCAAAGGTATGGATCCACTTTTTCTCCTTCAAGCTATGGGTAAATTACTTGTATAAGTAATCATCGCCCAGAAATTCTTTCAGTCTAAAAATATTGTCTGGATTTAAATAATCTGCAAAGGGTTGATAAGCCGTAAAAAAACAAAATCAATCTCTAAAGTCTAAAAATATTGTCTGGCTTTAAATAATCTGCAAAGGGTTGATAAGCCGTAAAAAAAACAAAATCAATAAAACTAAGATGTACACCCTTGTACAAAATAATTGAAACACAATGAATAATTCCGTTATTATTTACATTTTTTTACAATATTTCCCAATGATACATAACTCAATGCACATGTTAGTACTTCGTATGTCCATTTCACGAAGTCGTTTCTTGCAGATTAGCAACAGATTCTCGATTGGATTTAAATCAGGAGAGTTTCCAGGGTCAGTCGATAGTACTTTGATTTGCTCACGAGTAAGGCTTGCCAGTGTGTTCGTGCAGCGTTATAATTTTCGTACGCTTCCTTGTAGTGACGCCCATTGCAGACAACGGTCGTAGGACAACTAATCGACCGTCGAGACAGTAGTGTCTTGGCGTGATAAAAATCTGATGCAATTACGGATGACGCAGTATTTTTCAAGGCCAAACAAATTTCATCATACCCCGCGAAAATAGATTCATAGATTTTTACTGCACATTTGTCAATCCGTTTACAAAACAATTCCCGGCATTGTCAGAAAAATTGTTTTCATTCATTGTTTTTTAATTTATTTGTGATAATTATTTAATGTAATTATTGTTTTTATCTGAATTTTTGAAATGAAGAGTTATCATTATATACACTACTAGCAGTATAACCCGTCTTTGCTCAGGTTACTGGGAATTTTTGCCGTTCAATTGGAGCAGTTTAAGTTTAAAGTCAGCCCACCTGAAAATCAATATTAACAACATTTGGGTGCAACTGAGGCACAACCCCAAATTGTGGGTGGATTAACAATTTGAATGGGGGTGGCCCTGAAAAGGGAACTGTAATAAATAATATTATTGTACTAATTTAAACTATTTACTTTCATTAAAGTTTTTTTATGAAAGATATATATCCAAGAACAGATAGTAAATAGTAAATCGTTGCTGAGAGTTATAATGGAGTAGTGAAGGGCCATTGTCGCCAACAATTTGGACTCAAAATCGGCACTGAAGAATTATCTATCAAACAAAAAAAATCAGTAAAAACGGATGAAAACCGTGAAAATGCATAAACAACATAGGATCACAGACACACACACATACACACACACATTTTGAGAATTATAGATATAGATTTAAATGCGGGCTTTTGCACTTGTCTTTTTTTGTTGTTATCACAACGTTTCGGCCATTGTGACCTCCGTCCTTCAACATGCGTATGCCGAATCGGGTAACCTACAGAGAATTCCGAACTGAACCCTTTATTTAATTTACGGGGCCAGACTGTTCTCGTTCCACTGCCCATGTCTAAGGGTCTATCGTCAAATTCTTATTCTTAGTACTGCTCTGTTATTGCTCGTTTAATCTCCCCTGAATTCACTGTAGGTTACCCGGATTGACATTACATTTGGTTGATTTTGTTTAACGGCATATCAACATCTATATGAGTTATTTAATGCTGAAATCTAAATATTTTGAACACAATTTTATGACTTTAACTAAATATATTTTGAACGCAATAGCATGCCTTCAACTACAGATAGAATGTAGTTTGGGTAATTTTGCTATAAATATGTATTGTTAGTCATTTTGCTATAAACTGGTAATGTTAGTCATTTTACTATAAATAGTTTTGTTGGTCATTTCACTATAAATATATATTGTTGATCATTTTACTATAAATATGTAATTTTACTATAAAAATGTATTTTTATACTTTCATAGCGTTTGGTTTTTCTTTGGGGTTTCTCTATTTACTCATAACTGGAGCGCCTAACAGGTGCGACCATCCCGGGCCAGGATGGACCTAGGAACAACAGCAATTAAGAGGTGGTTCTACGTTCCCCAAAGCATCCAACGCTCAATCAGAGTCCTTGCGTCCGGATGTAGTTTATCGTTATACCCAGGACTGATATGCAACTGATAAAAGGCCTGAGGGCACAACGGCTGTAATTTAGTGATAACAACAACAAATATGAGGACAATAGCCCGCATATATACCATTGTGAAAATTAGTTGAAACAAAACGAATAATTCCGTCATTATTTACATTTTTTTTTTGTATTTTATGTCCATTCCACGAAATCTTTGCTTGAAGTTTGAGCACAGATTCTCGATTGGATTTAAATCAGAAGAGTTTCGGGCCAATCTATAGTAATTTGATTTTCTCACTGGTAAGGATTGCCATTGTGTTCCCGCAATTTTCGTAAGCTTCCTTGGAGTAACGTCCATCGCAGGCAATGGACATATGACAACTAATCGACAGTCGAGACAATAGTGTCTGAGCATGATGAAAATCTGATTCAATCACGTATGACGTAATATTTTTCAAGGCCAAACAGATTTCTTCATACGCCTCTAAAATAGATTTATATTACTGCACACCACTGCAAATGACCAAATCTGAGGAAAAAATATAAATAGATTACACCCTGTCACCCCGAGGTTCTAAAACTGACCGTATGGTGAAAGAAAGGAAACTAAAGCGGTTGTTTCAATTAATTTGCACAAGGATGTAAATAGGATAAATTTTAATTATTGTTTGTTTGTTTTGATAAATTCACATTTGATCTGTTTGAAGTAAAACTCATAACTTACCGAGTAACATAGATAAAACGTCCGATTTTGTAGCCATTTCCTATCTGTTGTCTTACTGATTAAATTGCAAAACTTTTCATTGTCCGTTACATTAATTAAACAAAGCAACAAGTGTGCCATTTTAATTTCTTGCTGAAGTTGCTCGCCTGCATTCTGCTCGCGTAAACTGCTCATCAATGATTAATCACAAGAAGAAACTCCCAATGGATTCGAGTTTAAGCTTTAATTACCTGTGAATTCGTCGTAACAATCAGGACTTTATTTTAAGTTGTTAGAAGACGGAAGAGAAAAAGTAAAAACGGAAATCCGATGGAGCTAGTTCTTAACGGATAGAGATAAAATGAGGAAAGAAAACGATTCGCCTCGGGGAGATTTGATTTAATTTAGAAAACTTTTCAGCTTCTTATTTATTTAGTTTCCAACCAAGTTTCTTCCAAAGTTTCTTTTGAAGAGAATTGACCTTAAAGATACACGCTCTTTTTATCTTTATGTACGTTTTATCATTTCAACTTTCTACGATTAAGATATAAAGTTATGTTTAATTGATGGTTGCAAAACCAAATTGTATCATAATAACGTCAACATTATGATTTTTAAAGAAAAAATGTCATGACTATTCAGGAAGTAGGCGTTTATGGCTCTTTACAGATTCCTTTTCTTTATTATCTGTAAATTGTCATAAACATTTTGTCAATGACTGTGGAGTGATTTACCGTTGCCTTCTCTACGAGTGATCTTTCTCTAAGGTTGGCTTTCAGATACGGCTGTAGAGGCCAGTCTACACAGCTATTTCTCTCATGTTAGGTGGAGGATGGGTAAAAGATGAATTCATGGCTTTCCAAAGGCTACTCGTCCTGAGGTAAACGCAGCAGGACGTACCGGGATTTTAAATCTGCTCGCCGGTTCTACTTTACGCGCCGATAACTGTTACCCTTCCCACATATTCCTACCTGATTGTAAACGAAGAACATACCTTCATTTAGAAGTGACAATTGTTGAAGAGAAAGATCCATATGTGCATAGATAGTTTATATATATATATATATATATATATATATATATATATATATATATATATATATATATATCAAGTATATAATTGGTGTATACGGAATGAATTCAATAACCAACAATTACTATTCTTAAAGGAGTGCTCAATACAGTGTAGTGCGCCGGAGGTGTTGAAACAAAATGATTATTTTTGCAGTGATTTTATAACATATTTATGTTATAATTTTTTAAAATAAATAATTATATATACATATATATATATATATATATATATATATATATATATATATATATATATATATAAAGAAAGAACAATAAGATATATAGTCCGATGTTGTTATTGATATTTTTATTTTTACAAAACAGTGCTCAATGTAAATTTACAGAGCATAAATATTAAATATTCGCTTGAAGATGAAATGGGACTAATGTTTTTAATTTAATTACAAAATTAATTTTGAAGTTTTTAGCTTCCATGTTTGAAACATGGTTATTACTGTGTAGCGAAAAAACCATATTGTAACCAGTTACTTTATAATATATATATATATATATATATATGTATGTATGTATATCTTGCTTGATTGATTCGTTCTCTATGGCTTATCAGCCCTTTGAAGTTTTTTGTAAATCCAGAAAATATTTTTAGTTTTTAAGAAATTTATTTTGAGTTAATAATGATTTAATGGTATAAGTCCTACTAATTAACCCATAGAGGGGGAAGAAGGGGTGGATCCATACCTTTCCCAAGGATAATTGCACGTAAGTGAATATAATGAACCCAACTGAATTAGAACTCATCCAAGCTTACAGCAACTGGTATTCCACAACGGTCACCCATCTGGCTACTAACCAGGCTCAACGTTGCTTAACTTTGGTGATCATACGAGAACCGGTGTTTCAATTTGGCGTAGCTGAAAGATTGCACAGATAGATAGATAGATAGATAGATAGATAGATAGGGAATTTATAACAGGACACAATAACCGAATGTACTATGAACTTTAGCGGGTACTATTTGTGCACAGTGTCCTTTATAATATCACTATATATGTGTGTCTAACTGGAGAACTTTAAAGATATGTAAGTTGGCGCTGAAAAACTTTCATTAGTCAACTCCCCAAAATCATTTTTGGTGTTTGACAGTGATTTTGAGAAGTGGTGAAACGTGAATATATTGGGATTTCCTGGTATTCCTTGAATACTTTGAGTACTTTCTCATTCTTTTTATCGCTCTCTCTCTCTCTCTCTCTCTCTGTTATTCGGTCCTTGTATACTTACTCTCTCATGATTTCTATCTCTTGCTCACTCTTCCAAAATATTAGTCAATCATTGTGTATTTTTTACCCCTCTCTTTCTCTCTCTCTCTCTCTCTCTATATATATATATATATATATATAGTTCTCTCTATCACTCTCTCAAATTATATTATTAGATTATCTTTGAATAATCTTTCTCTCTCTTCTTCATACACACACATATACAAGGGATATTTTTGAATTTCATTTATTTGTAATTTATTTATATAAATAAATACATTGAGCTCTATTTGTGGATCAGTTTTAATATTTTATATTATTAGGATTAACTGGGATTACTTACCCACGGATTTTTACCTACATATATATATATATATATGTGTGTGTGTGTGTGTGTGTGTGTGTATGCCGTTGTTTATCGACGTATGAGGGTCAAGCAGCCAGGCACCTTCACATATGATTTGTTTCTAGTGGTGAAGGCTTTGCGCAGAACCAAACACACATTTTGAAGAGCCGAATACAGAGAACAGTTTCCATCCAAGGCTATAGAACCTTTCCTGCTATTTACCCTGAGTTCACGTTCTGACCACAAATATCGGTGTAACATTTACGAGATTTGGCTTAAAAAAATATTTACGATATTCTCTATCGTTCAACGGCTTGTTCCCAGTTTTTAGGAAAACGGGTATTCATTTATGTACCATGCGTGATACGCGCATAGGCAATCATGTATCTTCCAATACATGACTGACGAGGCAGATTTTTTTCCCGCAGTAGGTTGCCATTTCTTTCTACGATAGACTAGTTGCCATCCATGGCTATAGAACCCAGTCTGTCCTGCTATTTATCCATAGCAGGCGGGGAGAAGAAGAGAATTCATACCTTTCCCAAGGATATTAGCACGTAAGTGAATGTAATGGATTCAATTGGAATTAGAACTCGGCTCTCTGATTTCTCAATCTGAGCCACTATCCATTAATCCACCGTTCCTCCTCTATATATATTTGACAAATGGAAAACGTTTCATTGAAACTTGATTTGATTTCCTGTGTGTGTGGGTATATATATATATATATATATATATATATATATATATATATATATATATATATATATATGTGTGTGTGTGTGTGTGTGTGTGTGTGTGTCTGTGTGCGTGTGTGCGCGCACTTAAAGAAAATAATGAAAATGAGTGACTTTTAAAAAACACAGTTAATATTTATTCTATGTATTCACATATAAGCGGCTTTTTTTTAAGTCAATCATTTTCATTCTTATCATTAATCACGAGAAACGCCGGCTTAGGGAAAATACTATGATTCCTTATATAAGAATAAAAACAAATACACGCATACACATTTTTTCTTTTTTCTTTTTTTAATCTGATGAAGCCTAGAAAGGCGAAACGCGTAATCAAATCTAGTTTCAATGAAACTGTTTTCCATTTGACAAATGTATTAAAAACTTCTACGTCGGGATTTTATATCCTATTTTAAATACACACCCACAGACACATACACACACATATGTATATATTTATATATAATTCTCTTTACAAATTCATGTTAATCTTGGTGTACTTTGAAGCTATGTTAATTGCGGAAATGAAGCATATTCGATTTTGACTTATAATTTCGATACCAGCATCATCACCAACTTTAAACCCGTGCATTTTTTTAAAAATCTACTACTGGCAATGATTCCACTCACGCATTGACTTACTATTCATTAAATTGTCAACACTGTTACACACGCGCATGCGTAGTTTCACAGTATCTGCCACGTTATCTAGGAAAATTGATCAACTATTCTTATCAGTTTGCACTCTGTCAACGGCTGTTTACTTGATACATTTGTTTTGCCATCGTCTTGATATTTAAACTATCAAAATTTATCCAAGCAAGATTGTCAGTATTCAATCACACTTCTACTGTCGGAGAAGTTGAAAGAAACATTTGTCATGTAATTTATTTGCAATAATAACCAACGGAGAGTCAATTTTCTCTAAAAAATATTCGCTAAGTTTTGTCCGGGCTTTTTGATCATAATCCTTTTTTAGAGATAAAACGAGGAAAAAACATAATTAGCCTCTGGGTGATTTAATTTGCTTCTGAGATCGTTTCAGTTGCTTATCTATTTAGTTTTGGAGTTCCTTAAAACGCTTGTGAAGAGAAAATGGCGTCTGCCCACTTTTTAGCTTCGTTTTTTTTTTTTTTTTAAACTTCCTCTGATTAATATATAAAATTATTTTTACTTGGTAATTATAAAGAACAATCGTATCATTATAGCATCAGCGTTAAGGTTTTTATAAATACTATAACTAGAGCCGTATTATGACCTTTTGAGGCGCTAATGAAATTATTCACCTTAGACAGAAATACCTCTTAACTAGCCGCACACATCTTCAATATTTTTTACTTGTGAAATATTTTAACGACATTTATATAGCTTGAAGTATACTGCAAATTCTTTAAACAAACTAGTATAAATATATTTTGTTTGTCTATAGAAATTATTCTTTAAGAAATATTATTATATTATTATTTAGTTCCAAATTAGCATATATTTCAACACAACCGTAGCAAAAATGTATATTTTTATAACCAGTATCATAAAAATAAAACAATGAAAATAAATATGAAGTTGTCATATTGATATCAGTTAAGTTTATGAAACTCTTTAGAAGTTATAAAATCTAGAAAATTACAATCACTGCTTTATATAAATGTCTAAGATTTAAATATTCTCACCTAAAATCAAACTTTTTATCTACTGAAAATACAATGACACAAACTAAAACATTCTTTATTTGACTTTGCTCCCTACAAAGCTAAATATTGTCATATTGATATTTCAGTTTATGAAACTACTTAGACGTTATAACATCTAGAAAATTAAAATCATTACTTTATAAAATATTGAGCGGCCCTAGGCTATTGACTAACAAATAATCCGGCCCTGACTATGACCATTCGGGATGTAGGTGAACACGACTCTCCCTAGATTCCTTTTCTTTATTATCTTCCTCAGTCGTACAATCTTTTCATCGGTAAAATGAAAGATCTGTTGAACACTAATTGAAAAGAAAGGACCTCTTCTACATGATACACAGTCTTTTTTAGTGTGTGGTATCCATACGTGTCCATATGGTTCAAGAACAAAACTTTTCCAGTCCCCATGACCACTGTCACGTTGGCGTTGGTATTTCACCAACCCTCCCTTTCTAGGGCAAAGAGGGAGGTGCTGCTGAATGGCTTGAATACCTGGAACTAGATATCGCTCAAAGCTTTTTTCATGAATTGTCCGAGTCTAGAAAAATGGCAGTGAGTTGATGAACTGACACTGCACTTGGTTTTTACTCGTCTATCCTACGGTGACCGGATATGGCACAAGGCCGGTTTAATGTAGGGAGGCTAGGCGCATGCATATGGAAAGGTCCAAAATTTGTCCGGAACCCACAACCAAATATGATATTCTTCAGGCAAAGCGCAAATCATAATGTAGCTTTGATTCTTAAAGCACATGAACCTGTTTTCGTTTTGTTTTTGTTTTTTTCTACATTTTTTTAAGCATTACGCCCCGAGCAAGGCGTGAAGCCACTAGGATGCAGGGGGTTGCAGAAGATTTGGAGCAAGAGCAGATAGGAGTGATAGAAGAAAGGATGAGGAGAGGGATAGTGGGTAGATCAAGGTAACTGGAGGTGTCAATTGACATTACATATGAATAGTTGGAGATTATAGCTTTCAGGGAAACAATAATTGTAAGGGTGTTCCACAGGCGAGAGGTGCGAGATATGAAGCTATTGGAGTAGAAGAGACGGCTACATTTAAAAATTTCTATAGTGTAAGGGTGGGACCAGGATGCCAGCCTCGTAGGGCGCTTGAATTCATGGAATCTGAGAACCAGTGAAAGCAGATCTCTATCTATAAAAGGCAGGATGTATGTGTGTAACGAATGCACGGCCGCAATTTTCGACGGATTTGCACCAAAATTTACATGCACATGCTCCAAGTTAGCGGGAAGGCCAAGACCGAACAGGTTGGGCCTTGGAACAACAGCAATTAAGACGTGGTTCCCTGCTCCTCAAAACCTCCTGATCAGAGGCCTGGCTGCCGGATGTAGTTTATCGTCATACCCAGGATAGATGTCTAACTGGAGTACTTTAAAGACGATATGTAAATTTTTGTTACATTAAGTCATACATCATTTCTGATTTTGTTTATCGACTTTATCCTCTAAAAAAAAAATAATTACATTGTATTCAATTCTATTCGCCATTATTTGCAGTGATAGTAACATTCCGTGCTTTTTTCACGTGAAAAACTTGTCGAGGAACTTTTGAATTTTGATTTCATTCGAGAATGTTTTCCATATCAAAGCGTTTTGCACCGACTGACAAAGTTAATAATCAGTTGATGGAAGGCCAGGTGAATATGGCGGCCTGGGATAGGACTGAACAGGAAGGTTAAAACATTTTGCCCTGTGTTATTTTTACTCTACGCGGTATTGCGGAAGAGAATAGCATTTCATCTGGGATCGAGTGAAGGGCGGTTTTGACAAAACGGCTATAGACAAGTCGTAGCTGTTGAGTGTACGAATTTGCATCTGGGAAAGGAATATTAGATACTGACGATACCACTACATGCACAACATTTTCTTTTCTCGCACTTCTAGCTTGTGGAACTACCTTCCGGCTCCATGCTTTCAAGACTGCAAAACATTAAATGCAATGTCAATCGCTATCTGCTGTCGTCCTGGTTACTCTTCCTCTGTTCCCGCTCATTACTAATGTTTCTAACTCGCCTACACCTTGTAATCTCTTGCGTCTTGGTGGCTTAATTGCCTTGCTTGAGGTAAAATAAATTTTCAAAAAATTACATTTTTTTCCATAGGACTCAGCTTTTGAGGTCCGTTGTGGAGATCTATACCAGTCAATCTACTGTTTTTTGCACTAAAGATTTTAGTATGTAAGTATACTCCAAATATATTCATGACTGTTGTGTAGGATTAGTATTTAGAAAAATACATTCATCATTACAATTGGTTCTCAAAAACAAAAACTACTTAGGACTCGACATAATATATACGTTGCAAGTGATTTTGTAGTATACATACACCTTGTGAAAATTAATTGAAAAAAACCTCTTTAGTTTCGTTTCTTTCACCATTCAATCAGCTTTATACACACTGGAATGACAGGGTGTAATCGATTTCTATTTTTTCCTCAGATTAAGTCATTTGCAGTGGTGTGCAGTAATATGAACCTATTTTTTTTTGGTGGGGGGTGATGAAATTTGTTTGACCTTGAAAAATATTGCGTTAGCTTTGATTGCATCAAATTTTTATCACAGCCAGACACTATTGTCCTGACTGTCGATTAGTTGTCCTACGGCCATTGTCTGCGATGGAAGTGTACGAAATTTGCAACGCTGCGCAAACCTTACTAGTGATCAAATCAACGTAGTATAGACTGGCCCTGAAACACTCCTGATTTAAATCCAATCGAGAATCTGTGGTCAATCTGCAAGGAACGACTTCGTGTAAAGAACATATGAACTTTTTATATGTGTAATGGGTCAAGTTTCATTGGAAAAATACGAAAAAAGTAAATAATAACGGAATTATTCGTTTGTTTCAATTAATTTGAACATGGTGTACATTGATACAAAAACGATCTTTAAAAAAAATAATGGAGTACCGTAAAATATTACTATACCTAAATTCGATTGTTTATGTTAAAGGAGATACTATATTTGCGAATATGAACGATTTGGGTTTAAATTCACAACTTTTTTTATCCTAACACATAGAAAAAGTTCATAGGATACTATCACGTTGAAACAATGAGTCCAAATAATTATGTTATCAGGTTTGATCATCTCGGAACTTTTGGCTAAATTAAGGCAAACGATTGTAAGATATGTCATTGAGACGAAAGCTTTCAAAATTGGCGTTCGGTTTGCGTTTTCCTCGGCAAAAAACAGAATGGAAAGATACGAGGACGAATGCAAACAACATGCCCACGACGAAGCTTCCACAAACACTTCCAATGAAAGTAGCTGAAAAAAAAAAGGGCGATAATATAAATCGGTAATATAGGAAGAAAGTTTTAAAAGAGGGAATAATGTCAATATGCAGAATATTATATATATATATATATATATATATATATATATATATATATTATATATTTGTTTTTTTAAATTATGAGAATTTGAAGAAACATGCCAGAAAAATAAATATAAACAATTTCTTAGTGGTACAAAATTTACGTAAAATATGTAGAAACGGAGACATTTAGAAAATTAATATAAAAAAAGAAGTGGGTGTGTAAATCTAAATCTCTAGTTTTTTTTTTTCAGCCCTTGGCAGAGAGGAACCTTGAGAAACATAAAAGAATCGAATAATGATTATGCTTTTCGCTCCCTTCGTTACTTCACACGACCATTACGCCCTGCCAATACCTTATAAATAATGGACTGTTTCGTTTTGATCGCGTGGAAAGAGGGGAAAAGACACCAGTCCGTTTCAGTGAGAAAATAATAGAAGAAGGGAAAGATAGAAGTATTTAACGGCTCCTGCCGATGTCTCATAAATAATGGACCATTCCGTTTTGATCTCGTGGAAAAATAAAATACATATCAGAGACGCTACTTGCTTTCAGTAGGAAAATGGATGAAAGAAATAAAGAAGAAAGAAAGAGAGAAAGAAAGAAAGATAGAAGTGTTTAACGACTTTTTCAGTAAAATGGTAAAAGTTGTCAATTTGGAATCTTTTCATTTGTAAATATAAATAATGGTCTATTCTGAATTAATATGAAAAGGTGGAAAACATAGGGATGCGACTTGGTTTCAACGAGAAAATAAAAGAAAGAGAAATGAAAGAAGAAAGAATTGTTTAATGGCTTTTTAAGTCAAATGGAAAAGTTATCAATTTCAAATCTTTTGATTTGTACCCCCTTACTTCTTAAAATAACGATCAGCGTTCATATTTTATAATTATTATTGCAATATTTTGTTAGAGTTGTTAAGCTCAAATATTTAACGATCGGGAAACGGAATTTTTCCGGATATTTTATTGTCATAGAACTCGTCATGAGATTATTCAATCTTTAACTTAAGAATTAAGATTCATCAGAAAATTAAAATATGAAAAACCGTGAAATTTCCACGGGTCTTTCTAGTAAACAATAAAACGAAATTACCAAAATTACAAAATCCTTATTTATCATCTCGTCATATAAAAAAATAAAACTAACAAAGGCAGATAGTGTCCAACTTAAGTAATACTTATTAGTTTAAACGAATAGAGAAAATTATCTTGGTTAGTCGTCTTGAAATTAAAGAGGGTATTTGTCTAGATCTCTGAGATGAGGTATTATGATTACTTACATTATTTACGTTATTCGGACTCTTATCCTCATCTTCATTGCCATATTCACAACCTTTCAGCCGTTGTACGTTCCGGCCTTCTTCAGGTTATTGAAATATCAAACCGAACCCTTTATTTCGTCCACCGGGTTAGATTGTTCTAGTTCCACGTGTTATGCCTCTTCCGGATGTCTCAGTTATTTCCCTATAACTCAACTCTTCAAGTATTGGTTCACCACTGCTGGGGACTGGTATTGAACTCACAACTCTTTGGGTCCAGTCATATTGCAATTTTTATTATTATTATTTCTTTTTTTTACCAGAGCTTATATTTCATTTTTGTTGGTATTCATTGCTTTTCTCTAGCACTCCTTATTCCCATATTGTATTCACTTCTATGCGTGGTCGGCTCAGGAGATTTTGTGACCTAGCATATGTTCGGATTCCTTGAGTTTTTTTATTTCCCAGTGATGCTCACTCTCTATTTTTTTCAACCCCATCACACAAGGAGAGGTAATCTCCCTTTTCCCTCCATATGTTGTCAGCTACGTCTAATTTTTCTATCTCCACTTATGTGACTGCTTTACGATGTTCTTGTAGTCTTACCTTAATGGGGCGACCTGTTTCTCTTTTGTATTTCTTACCATAGCTGCACAGGATGGTGTACACACAGTCCTTAGTCATGTTCTCCTATATGGGGGGGTCTTATTCGGAAAAGGTGTGTGTGAATTGTTGAACCACTTTTGAAGATTGTCCTGATGACATATGGACCAGAGATCCTTCGTATTTTCTCCGATAATTCCTTCACTAGACCACAGCAGTGGTGAACCAAAAAACTTAAAGACTTGAGTTAAAGGTAAATAACTGAGACACCCGGAAGAGACATGTCACGTGGAACTAGAACAATCTAACTCGGTGGACGAAACAAACCTGAAGAAGGCCGGAGCGTACAACGGCCGAAACGTTGTGAATATGGATGGCAGTGAAGACGAGGATAACAGTCCGAAAAGCGTAAATAATGGAAATAAAAAGAGTATTGTTGATAACGTCTAGATATTTTAAAATTTAGTGAGTGCTAAATAATAATAACCTTTTTTTAGAGACTCCCTTCAGATTCGAAAGACTGGGGATAAAGATGGAACCGAAGTAGCGACCCTATGTGAAATTTTATTTAACGAGTTCCACTTGAGGTCTGGATTGAGTTTAAGTCCAGATACCAATTAAAACCAAACAAGCACTTATCTCTTTTCCATCTTTAAGTGTGACAGCGCTTTCTTTCTAACCTAATATATACATTGCGGCCATTACACCAAATACTTACCGTTAGTGGGATTCTTTTTATTATTTAAAGCCCCCGTACGACAGGAACTGTTTGTTGATACAGTAGGGCAAATGCAGTCTGTGTTACCTGGAAAAAGAGAAAATTCTGTTAATAAAGACGAGTTCTATTTAAATGCAGAATCAGATAAGTAAATCTGTTACATTAGGGATGATCGTACAAAATTATTTCAATTTGAGATCTGTTATCCAAGAATCGTTTCAGTAACTATGGCGCTTAATGTCCTCATGATGAAAGTATTGCAGATAGAAATATTTTGAATCAAGAAGTCAAACCAATAAAAAAAAAGTTGGAAATACACACTTATGTAAATTAATTGAAACAAAACGCTCAATTTTATTATTATTTCCATTGAAACCATGCACTAGTACACATGTTAGTACTTCGTATATTCATTAAACGAAGTCTTTTCTTGCAAAATGATCACGGATTCTCGACTGGATGTAAATCAAGAGAATTTCCGGGCCAGTCTATAGTACTTTGATTTACTCACTGGTAAGTCTTGCCAGTGTGTTCGTGCAGCGTTACAATTTTCGTATGCTTCTTTGGAGTAACGCCCATCGCAGGCAATTGCCATAGGACAACTAATCGACAGTCAAGACAATAGTGTCTGGGCATGATTAAAATCTGATTCAATCGCGTATGACGTAATATTTTTTAAGGCCAAACAAATTTCTTCATACGCCCCGAAAATAGATTCATAATACTACACACTACTGCAAATGGCCTAATCTGAGGAAAAAATAGAAATGGTTTACATCCTTTCACTCCAGTGGGTCTAAAACTGACCGTATGGTGAAAGAAAGAAAAATAAAGTGGCTGTTTTAATTAATTTGCACAAGGATGTATTCTTTCAATAATTTCTGTAGGATAATTGTCATTTATTACGATATTTACGCAGTTTAGCTACAAGACTAAATGTAGGAAGATTCTGTTGCGCCAAAAACTCCTTTGCCTTGAAAATTAGCATTTTGTTCATATAGTTACATTTTGGATTGAAAAAAGGTCACTGATTCAGCTGAGATATAAATAATGATTTACAAACTCGATCTAAACATATCACAAAAATGATTCAAATTTTGTTTAATATCCAAGTAACAAAACAGGTTCAGTAAACACCACCCGTTAGTCAGATAGACGAACTCCTTTTTAAGTGATTTTTTTATATGTTTTAAACAAATATAATCACTTTAAAAACGTTCGTCTATCCTTAAAATCAGCTGAAAGCATGAGAAACTACAACGTGGTCTGAAAGTCTTGTCATCCCTTACCAAAAAGTAATGAGAAAAATAGAAGAACATTCAGTTTATTCTCTTTTGTTGACTCTGTCACACATCTGTAGGAGCTCGTGTCAGCCATCTTAAATAGAAAATTATGCAGGGGTGACAATAATTTCAGACTAGCATGTATTCTGGTCTTTAAATATTATTTTAATGAAAATATCCCAGCTACAGGGAAGACTGTAAAAGGATTTATATATAGATTATTTATATTATAGAATAATGTGAGAATATGATATATACATATCTATATATCAGAAAAAATGTTAAGTAAATGAATGAGAAAGTGTAAATAAAATGTGAGAGACGTGACAAAAACTGCATAAGGAAACTGGATGAAATCGTCTAGACTAGAATTTTTTAAACTGTGAGTCCCAACCCTTTAGTAGGTAGTTAGATAAATAAAATGGGTTGCAACAAATTCCAAATTAATTCAAATTGTGCACATATCTACGTTTGCGTGTAGCTATGTACAGGGTGGTTGGAAAGTCTTGTCACCCCCTACCAAAAAGTAATGAGATCCATAGAAGAACTGCTTCAAAGGCCCTCCGAACGGTGTCCTTCAAGTGATGAGTATTCTATTATCGCTTATCTGAAAATCTCTCCTTGATAATAATAACCCAACAGAGCGTTGAAATAGAAAATGATATCATGTAGGGGATGACATGAATTCCACCCTGTAGACTGACCAAGAAATGCTAAACTCCCAACGAGGGGTGAAATTTCCAGAAAAAAAAGAAATCTTTTAAGTACACTTTTGACATTCGACGCCGAAAGTATGGGGCACCCAGTGAGTATCGAACTCACTATTCCGTTGTAACTGATCTAGTGCGAGAAGCTCGCCAACTAATACACCACGTCGAAGTGCCCTAAATGTTTTTCTAAGTAACGGAGGATTTCTTTGGTGACAAAGAAAAGAGTACTGAGCTGCTACGTGATATCTGTCCTCCTTTACGGCAGCGAATGTTGGACGGTTTCCTCAAAGATGAAGAGACGCGAGGCAGCGGAGATGTCGTTCTACAGAAAGATGTTAAGGCTAAGGATATCATGGAGCGAGCATGTGAGCAACGATGAGGTCTTGGAATGGATGCAAACAAGGAGGAAGCATATACTTTACATAAGGAAGAGGCAGATGAAATTTCTGGGACACGTAATGAGAACGGAGGGCTTGGAAAATCTGATACTCACAGGTCGAATAGAGGGGAAAAGAGACAAGGAAAAGCAACGCATAACATACCCGGCGGGCTTAAGCAAGTGGATGACAGAACGTGTTCTGGGGGAGTTAGCAAAGGCACGGAACTTATTGAGAGCCACAAAGGATAGGGACAAGTTGAGAGGCATGTTCGCCTACGCCCTGAAAGGACATGGCGCATGAAAAGAAAGAAATATAGCTTAGATGTGGCATAAGGCTGAAATTATGCAGCACCCAAATGAATACGAGACTCACCACTTAGTCGTAATTGAGCTAGTAAGACAAGCTTGTTAACCATTACACCACGTCGAAGTACCCCTGCAGTCATACATATGATTGTTACTGCAATTATTTTTAAGTTAAGCTAAAATATTTTCACAGATATTTTATAGTCGCGAACTCGTGAGGAGTTTATTCACCAATTAACTTCAGAATTATGATTAATTAATAACTTCAAATAGAAAGCACGTGTAATTGCTTGTATCAACATTTTTTTTACTTGTTGCATTTAGACGTGCTAAGATTTTTAAGTAGAAAAAAACAATTTCTATCGGACATAAAATAAACATCGTTTTGTATTTGACTGACAAGTTATAGTTTATGAGATACAGTTGAACGCGATATTTTCCCTAAAACTCGACAGAACGTAGACTTTTCCAAAAGATAATGACTTTGCTCCTGTTTGGTTAAAAAATTGCAGTAAAAGTACTAATTTAATTTTCAACTTATTTAATATTTAATAACGCTTACAGTAGTCTTTAAAGAATCTAGATTTGTTTCTCATGCTGTCCCAGTAAGATATTTTATGTAATAAAACTCCCGTTGTATAACGACAAATGAACCCGTACGATGAAGTTAAGCAACGTCAAGCCTGTTCAGTACCCCAAGTACTGTAATCCTGGGTGTGCGGGTGGGGTAATGGATAAACGGCTCGGAATTGTTAATCAGAAAGCCTAGTGCCATTTCCAGTTGGGTTCATTATATTCACTTACACGGAAATAATCTTAGGAAATATATGAATCAAACTCTTTTCTCCCCAGCTATGGGTTAATTAGTAAGACAAACATTACTATCACATATTTTTTTAAATAATGTTTTTCTTACTAATTAACTCATATCAGGGGAGATAATAGATTCATACCAAGAGTATTTAAAACAAAAAGAGTATTAAAATAACAATAAGGAGTATTAAAAAATAAAAAATTGCATAAAAAATACTTGGAATTGTTGATATACCACTTGACAAGAAACAACCAAACCAATCAAAAATATGCCAATGAAATAATTTTCGGTTCAGTCTGACTATATTACGTTGCCTACAGCTTCTAAAATATAAAACGTATACACACTCAATAATCATTTTAATCATCATTTTTTGTCCACAATTACTTCAGTACTCATTAGGTCTGTTAATGCCATAATTTTTACAGACGGCCAAACACTTGTCTGATACCCGGCGAAAGTAATAAAGATAATCAATCATTGATAACGTTTGGAGTACAGAAATGTTGTGTCGGTCAAAGCCCGTATTCAGTTCATGACAATGGCAACTGATGGCGTGTGGTTGTTAGGAGACTTACGGTTATCATCAAACGTTTCAAGAAACAGAAATTAACATTGATAAAAAAAAAATAGTAAAATATCTATTTTCTAGGACGTTCAACACGTGCTTTATAAACGTGGCACGAGGATGAATGATTCTATTAGTAATGTAAAGTTTCCAGTACTTCAAAACAAGATATCCATTTGTGTATAATACACACTCTTAACAAAGTTCTGAAAAAAAAAGAAGATATTCTTATAATTTGCAGTTGTAAAATTTAACTTTCATTCCTTTAAACATTTTATCCGGACGGCAAATTCATTTAGCATACGCACCCGGAAATGTTAAGCTTAAAATGTGAAACAAAAGTACATATTTTACACAAATAATTATGGTAGTCATAAAATGTGTGACTAAGTAGATACCTCGACCCAGAAGAATTCGCATCAGTATGGCAAAGGTGATGAGAATAAATTTTAAACGAGATACTTAAGCTTTCACATATATAGCGTATCATGTCATAAAGAAAATGAATTATATATATCTATATATACACAAGCTTTGTTTGATGAAGAGGTCTGACGTAGCTGATTTGGTCAAAGTCAAGTCAGATCTAATGACGGTTTCCCCTAGGGGATGCAGGTTCTAATCCTGCCGGGGGTCGTATAATTTTCTAACCAGATTTCTCGTATATTCAAGCTGGTAGATGTAAATAAATATACTGTTTAATAAATAAAAAACAGAGCATCTAGTCAAATATGAGTACCCATTTAAAGAATAACGATTAAACAGATAAATTAAATATATATATATATATATATATATATATATATATATGTATATATATAGTCGACTCTCCCGTCGAATTCGACGTATGAGGGTCAAGCAGATCAGTTTCCCGAAACCGACAGACTGAAACGACACATTCTTCAATCCAAGCCGCTATCCATTACTCCACCGTGCATATATATACATATATATATATATATATATATATATATATATATATATATATATATATATATATATATGTGTGTGTGTGTGTGTGTGTGTGTGTGTAAGTGTCTTCCACTTGCTTCTACACACGCACGCACCTGTCGGATCATTGACTGACGGACCCTTTCAAATAAACGGTGTTGAATGGTTTCGCTGGCTCCCATGGCACGTTGATGAAGCGTATCTACATTCTTAATGTCTTCTGCATAAACCAATTGTTTTAGGAGGACACACACATATAAAAATCCAAAGACTTGAGGTCGGGGTAACGTGCAGGCCATGGAATCGGCCCTCCTCTACTTATCCCTCTTTCATAGTAGATGTCAGCCAGCTCATCGCGAACACTGTGGCAACTGATGGCGTGTGCTGGAGCCTCACCATGCATGAACCACATGCGTCTTCATATTAGAAGGGTTACATCCTCCTGAAGATCTTGAAGTGTGTTCGAAATAAAGTTCCTGTAGACAGTTCCTGTAAGACGTGCTGAGTGAACGTATGGACCTACCAGACAGTCACCTACAATTCCAGCTTACACATTAATCGTAAAGTGATGCTGGTATTTAGCGCGTGTTGCACCATGGCGATTCCAATCCACCCACAAATGTTGGTTGTGCAAATCTGTTATTCAGTCTCTTCCAAATGTTGACTGAAGAAACAAACAACGGATCAGTAGTTTGTGAAATAAACCATCGGTAAAATTTTTCCTGTAGTGAGTGATCAGCGGTTAAAACACCCTGCACATTTTGCAAATGATACGGGTACAGTAGCTGCTTTTGAAGTACCCTCCATACAGTACTATGAGATGTACAACAAGCTAAGCTCACTTTATGTGTGCTGATACCTGGATCGTCTCCGATAGCCTGTAGAGTATGTTCTTCCTTGGCAGGCGTACGAGCGGATCTGGATCTTCCTCAATCCATAATTTGTGGTGCCAATAATCCTGTCTCAGCAATGCGACGCTAAACAGAAGCAAAGTTTAGATGACTCGGCTGCATTCACTCTGGAAACGCTATCTGATACAGCCATGCAGCCTCGCGTCCATTAACATTCGCGCGGTCGTATTTAAAAGTCATATCTGCCTGCTCCCGATACGAATATCCTGTCATTGTTAAACGGAACACTGCTCAATTAACTCACTACTACACACGTTAAATGCTAAAGACAGAAATAGCTACAAATGTACACAAATAACAAATGTAACCTAGACTATATTGCAACAGAGCGCCATCTACCGTAAACCTTCTTTAAACTTAACTCAAAACAAAGTATTCGCGGACATATGTTTATATAGAGTTTTCTCCTTGTTTTGGTGTGAGGAGCCCGCCCTCAATATTTGTAAAATTTTTTGGATATACGTTGTATATATGTGTGTATTTTGGGCAGCAATTCCTCTTTTATACAAGTTTCATTGAAGACTAAGCGGTTAAGATTTTATTTAATCTCTCTCTCTCTCTCTCTCTCTCTCTCTCTCTAAGCAATAAAAAAAGTTTATTGGTTTAACAATAACGGAAAAGAAAGCTAGTGTGTATTATAGCAACCGGAAAGAAAGACAAAGTCTATTTGGTTTAGCAAGGCTATATACTCCTATTGATACAACTAAGCTGACTCTATTTACATTATTCGGACTATTGTCTTCATCTTTGTCGCCATATTTATCACAAAGTTTCGGCCGTTGTAAGCTCCGGCCTTCTTCAGGTAGTTGGAATGTCGAACTGAACCCTTTATTTCACTCACTGGGGTAAACTGTTCTAGTTTCACGTGCCATGTTTGATGGATGTCAGCTATCAGTTCATTTTCCCCCTGAAAGTTCTCCACTGCCTTAACCGGGTATTGAACTCTTTGGATCTTGTCACTGGATCTAACCAACGCCTTTATCCACTGTGCCATGTGTCCTTGAGAACATCTGGGTATTATAAACCTAATGTCTTCAGCAACCATTTTTACCAGTGATCCATCTTGCAATTTTTCTGTTATCACATCATGCTTTTACCAGAGCTCATATTGCAACTTTGCTGTTATCATTGCTTTTCTCTGGCACTCCTTATTACTGGTTCCCATATTGTATTTATTTCTATGCTTGGTCGGCTCAGGAGGTTTTTGTGGCCTAGCATATGTTCTGATTCTTTAAGTTTACGAATTTTCCAATTGTGTCTAATACTCCGAATAATGTAAATAATGTACATAATACCTCATCTCAGAAATATAGACAGACTCTAAGCTGACTCTAGACCGTAATAAGTAGCGTGTCAATAAAGAGAGAAATTGCATTTGAAGTTAGTCATTTATTAACACGTTAATTGCACGACTAATAAGCATGTCACTCGGTTGATTGATTTTATGAGCGATACATATCAGGAAACAATACACCAACTTTTCAGCTCTTCAAAACTAAAAATCATGCACTAACATTATTATTCGTGTATAATACGCGCACTCGTTTGTAACACACATACTGGTATATACTATGGACACTAGTGTATACTGTGTACTCTTGTATAATGCACACTCCTAACTTTAGTTTTCGAAATGTAAATACGCATTGACTGCTTAGAATATGTAGCAGTTAAATCAAACTTAAATTCAATATTTTTTCAACGTTTTATCAGGTTTTTATCGATAAGTATTTATGTAGTTTCAAACACACAATTTCCTCACTAATGTGACAAATTCACGGATTTCAGGGAAAATGCGATCACACTGGGAGAAATAAAATCATGAACAAACAACCATTTCAGTGGAATAAACAGTGAACATGATGTCCTTTTTATGGAAGACGGGCAAGATGACCCTGTCGATGACAAGAACATTTAAAATGACAAAGACATCTACTATGTTGATAACTTAAATGAAATTGTTATGACGTCTATCTTTGTTCCGGACAGCGATGAAGGAAGAGGGAAATGTGCGTATTATGTAGAGAGAGATAAGCAGTGGCGAAAGACAGAAAAAAAAGCCGGGTAGGCAGCAGAAAGACCGTGAAGGTTTAATAACACTGATAAAGACTAATATATGCAACTTGTGGCTACAGACTGCTACTGAGTTTGGTTTAATGTATAATGAAAGTATTGCAAAGAGGAAGTTTTATGGAAAATGAAAGCAAAAAAATAACATACTCAAAATCGGGAAGAGAGAGCTGAAATTTTTTGGGTACATAATGAGGTGGAGGGTCTGGAGAATTTGACTCTCACAAGGCGTATCGAAGGTAAAAAAAAGACAGGGGTGAAGGTGGGACACCTACCTGACAAGTTTGTGTGAGTGGATCGCAGAACGGGTGCGGGATGGTCTAGAAAAAACACAAATATTATAAAACGCTATCAATGATAGAAGCTATGGTCACTCACAACCTGAAGAGTTACAGCACATAAAAGAAGAAGAAGAAGAAGAAAGAAAGAAAGAAAGAAAGAAAGAGAGGAGGAAGAAGAGGAAAAGGAAGAAGAGGAAAAGAAGAAGAAGAAAGAAATAAAAAGAGGAGGAAGAAGAGGAAAAGGAAGAAGAAGAAGAAAGAAAAAGAGGAGGAAGAAGAGGAAAAGGAAGAAGCGGAAAAGGAAGAAGAAGAAGAAGAAGAAGAAAGAAAGAAAAAGAGGAGGAAGAAGAGGAAAAGAAGAGGAAAAAGAAGAAGAAAGAAAGAAAAAGAGGAGGAAGAAGAGGAAAAGAAGAGGAAAAAGAAGAAGAGGAAAAAGAAGAAGTGTAAGAAAAGAAAAAGGAAGAAGAAAAAGAAGAAGAAGAAAAAGAAGAAGACGAAAAGAAAGAAGAAAAAAGAAGAAGAAGAAGAGGAAAAGGAAAAGGAAGAAGAGGAAAAGGAAGAAGAAGAAGAATAAACGCGACACTCATTGACAATATAACTTAAGAGACGTGATGTAATGTTTAGCAAGCTTATCTCGCGAGATCAGTTACGACTTAAAAGTGAGTTCGATCCTCACTGGGTTTTCCATACTTTCGACCTTGTGTCACATCTAAGCTACTCTTAGAAAATAACTTACTAGAAATAGTGACTAACTTGGTCATTTTTGTTTTATTGCAGGTGTCTTTCCAGTCCATATGACATGTTTGATTGCGTATGAATAAAGTCAATATGTCGGAAGACTCAGATGTGAAAATGGAATTCAGACGATCATTTGTAAATGTTCCAGTTTTTTTTAACCAGTCTCGAAAAACAACGTTAACTTCTTTCACGCTATCGCGCATGTTGCTATCCGTACAGAAGAGGATATGTTACGCGGTTTGTATCTTCCCGGAAAGTCCAGTTTGGAGTCTCATATGCTCGGTCGATCTAGGGTATGAAAGACTTGTATCACCCGTAATCCCTAACGGAGGCGATTCATCTTGACCCAATGGTCTCACTGTAGATCATGGTTTGGTGGACGGAGAGATACGTCAGTGATTAACAATTTTAGTCAACAAGAGAAAAAACCTAAGACTCGAACTAAAGAATTGAAGATGTCAACAGCAAATAAAACAGTTTATAGATATTTAAACTTCTGTATTTAACAGAGGGTGGAAAACATGACACGGATATCTGAACATGCAATGGATTAGCGAAAAATGCCTTCCAAAAGCTAAACAAAATATTAAGAAACAGGAAAATTTCGTTAGAAACAAATAAAAAAGATTGCTGAACTACTTTGTGATATCAATCCTCTTGTATGGTAGTAAATGCTGGAGAGTCTCATTACAAATGAAGGGATAACAGAAAAGTGATTCTACAGAAGGATAATGAGAATACAATGAACTGATTGATTAAGCAACGAAGAAGTCTTAAAGAATACGTTAATAAGAAAAGAAATCTTCTGTCTAGAATCAGAAAGAAACAGCTGGAATTTCTTCGGTACATCATGACGAAGGAGGGGGGGTCTCGGAAAACTTAATTCTTACAGGACATATCGAGGGTAAGAGAAATAAAAGAAGACAGTAGGTCACCTACGGAACGAGCTTGTGTGAATGGATGGAGAAGTCGGGAGATATAATAAAGGAAGAGCTACAAAGGAAAGGATGTTGTGGAGAGCTATGCTCGCTTATATCCTGAAGGGGCACGACACGAAGAAGAAAGAAGTGTGTGTTCGGACATTTTGATTGCAATATGTTCGCACATTTTTCAGGACTACCAGATTTTTTTGTTAGCTTAAGTTTATATAACATAGGAGCCAAGGAAAAAAAAATCTAGTCCCCGTAACCATTGTTCTACAGGTGTTGGAATCCTTTAGTGAAAAGGCGGAGGTACTACTAAAGGTTTTGAATCCCCGGGTCGAGGCTTTCGTCATTGACCTGAACGATACTAGTACATTTACGAAAATGAATATTTATAATAATTATTAATTATAATAATTAACTCGAAGTTATTATCCAGAAATAATTATTTATTAATAAGCTCACATCAACGCATTGGACGAGCGAAAGAAGCATTCCAAAAACTAAATAAAGCGTTGAAAAACGGAAAAAAATCCGTTAGAAGCAAAGAAAAGAGTGCTGAATTGCTATGGGTTATACATCCTCTTATATGGCAATGAATATGCAACAATCTCTCTATGGATGTTGACAAAACTGGAGACAGCAGAAATGTGGTCCTACAGAAGGATACTGAGAATTCCATGGACGGAGCGATTAAGCAACGAAGAAGATTTATTACGTTAACAAAAAAAAAATCTTTCCATAGATATTGTTTGCGTAATAGACAAATACAGTAGACCGGCTGAGTCAAATATATGCAAAGAGCGTGAAGAGACAATTGCGACAATCTTTTGTGAATTGTACAGGTTCGTCACCGGACTCGAAAAACAACGTTAACTTCTTTCACGCTGCCGTAGATGTTCCCGTCCGTGCACATCAGAACATGTTGCGCAGTTTGTAGCTCCCCGCAAGTCCAGTTTGGGGGTCATATGCGAGATCGATCTTGGGTATGAAAGTCTTTTATCTCCCGTAATTCCAAAAGTAGACGAATCAGTGTGATCCGAACGGAGGTCGATGTTACAAAATAAAAGGTTTAAACTGGCAAAACAATACAAAAATATGTCAACAGAAATGTCAGAATAATACGTTACTTTGATTTTATCCGCGCTACGCAATCGAATAAGTCTAAAATTCGTCAAGTTGATAGATGCGTACTTGATACGGAGGCTAAAATAATTTGCTGCTATAATCTTTTAACATCACGTTTCTAATTTGGAGCTCTAGGGTACCGCACATTTAGAAATATTTTAATACTATTGTTCACCCAATACAAAGCCAAAGAGCCACTTAAGGTAGACGGTTACAGAATGAAATTGCTGTATAGATGTCAGATGAGGAGTGGGTAAGAAGTGCAGATTATGAGGATATGTAGGATAGATAACGGTTGGCTTGAAATGGTTAAGATTATAATAATCGGGGAAGCATCACCTCGGGAGCATGTCCTTTAAAACAGCGGGTCTTGACCGAATTGTACTTCCATCTGACCGATGGGATACAAAGGGAATTAGGATGGTTCGATCCTGTGTACATGGGGGAACTTAGCTGTAAAGAAATGTTACTTTTGTATAGATAGTGAACCTTTAATAGAGGGTTCAAATATGTATTGTACTTTTTTTTTCTTTTTTTAAACTGCTACAAAATTATTTTTAAGAGATTAAGAAAGGTTAAAACTAAAATCCTAGAAAACTCATCTGTGAATAATTAAAACCAGAAGTCTTTTGGTCAGGTAGCTTTTCTATGTCGTAAAGCTACATACATGATTCACTTTTTGATTTTTGAGCGTGCAAAGGGTTTCATTTATAAACCTTAATTAATCATTTTTAATTTATTTTTGTCCCTAAGATTCATTTAGGCTATTTTTCAAATGCTGGCTGATTTATTTCGCGGCGAAAATGTATCTTGGTGCTATGAAGCACTTGGCTACTAAATTGGAAATGCTCCGACATCCTTAGTTCTACCAGTTCAAAGCTTTACGACTAAGACTCACTACGTCATCTACACAAAGCTGAATCATCCTAATTCCTTTTGTATTCCATTTGTAAGAAAGAAGTTCCATTCAGAAAACCCCTTCCCCTTTTTAGTTTAATGCTTTGTGCAACGGATTCCCATGAGGATGCTTCCAAAATCACTACAATCTTAACTTTTTAGGTCTATGGTCAAGTATCGATCTCTTCTACATATTCTCAGAATCTTCACTTCTTACTTCCTCATCTTACGTCCATTCAACAATCTCAATTGATAACCCTCTACTTTCACTCTTGGGCCTTGTATTGGATGAATATCTAGTAAAGACAATAGAAAAAAAATCACTCAAAACTTTTTCAGGCGTATAATCCTTACCTGAAGAAATGCAAGAATTTTACACAAAAAAAATGTAAGGTGAGGGACATTTAGCATTTTATTGATGCATATAAAATGCAAAGTTTACTCCTAGTTTAAGTTACTCTAAATCGAAAAGGTTTTTCAACTGTGAGTAGTGACCCGACATTAAAACCACTTTTATTTCACTACAGCCTATACATGCTTATACGATAGACCCAAAACTTTTGCCCCTATAAATTTATAGTCTGGGGTGAATCGCTGCGTCTGCCTATACTACTGGTTCTGACAAGGCATGAACATAAATACATAACCGTTTTTATCAATAGATTTGTAAGAAACATCTATATCTGAAATTATGATTGGCTGTTGTAAGCGGGAAGCTTACTACTTCACTCTGTAAAAACCCTACTTGCTCTGGAAACCACAACAGCAATACTTAACTCTACACTGCACATGTGAGTCTTCAGCGTTAACAATAACATCGATCATTGTACAACAATCCCGCACTCTTTAAATTGCTAAAACTCTGCAAAAAACACAGACCTTAAGACTTTAATGACCAATGTCTGTTTTAAGATCGCTTTTGTCCATATTATCGATGATTTTATTTATTAGCAATTTATTGATACGCAAGGAAATTTACACAAGGGAAGTTAAGTTTGTTGCAATATAGATTAGCCATAGGCACTATTTTGAGAGGACGGGTGACACGAGAAATTAAATTTTCATTATTAATATAGAAGAGAAAATGCAGTTATTATTGCTTCTTTGGCTGATTAGCCTTTCACATCAAAAGTATAAGAAACATACCAAGTATTGCAAAGATGAAAGAAAATCGCATCTGGACTGATTAGAAATAAAGGAAAATAAAGAGAGCTTTTTATAAGAGATTTTATAAAAAAAACAAAAAAATATGTATATTTGATAATTTTAGTTTAATATAGCTATATAGGGAAAGGACATGGAAAGAATGAGGGAAGAAGATTGTGTTGTGTTAACTATCAAAATATGAAAATATACCCAACCTTGAGAATCAGCATTCAAATTCTGGATTCTGAGCTCGAACACAAATATTATTGAAAAGGAAATATCTAAGTCCTCAAGCAAGTCATGACTTCTATGCTGAATTTAAGTATAAAAGTTGTTTTTTTTTGTTTTGTTTTGTTTTTTTAATAATTTATGTATTTTAAATACAGATTAAAATCATATGAAAATTCAGTTATTTAATTTTTTTTAATTTTAAATTATTTAACCGAAATATATTGAAAAAAGTAATTCTGGACCCAAAATGGTCTGTCTATTGATAATACTTACTGCTTGGGACTGGTCTCTTCGTTAAGGGCTTATACGCTGTCGTAGGAAAGCTAGATTTCGTTGTTTGTTGAAGAGTTGACGACGATTGTCGAAAGTGGACGTTAGAAACTCTGTCGGTATTCGTTTTCCGTTTAGGTGCAGGAGTACTTACATAATTTGTCGAATAGACTGAAGAGCGACTGACTGTACTTACATTAGTCGAACGAATCGAACTTGAAATAACAGGACTAGTAGTTTTGGTTACGGTAGTTGTTATTGCTATTTTTGTTTGTCCAGCAGTTTCGGTACTATGTTTGTTATTAGACTCTGACGTCCATAATGTATCCGATGTGGAAGTTGGTATATTTGAAGTTGGCATGATTGAAGTTGGAGGACGTGTTTTCATTGTAGTTGTACTCTGCGTTGAAAAATCTTGCAATGAAGATGATCTTTTTGTTGTAGGAAAGGACAGTGTTGTTGCTATTTTTGTTCGCCCAGCAGTTTCGGTTCTATGTTTGTCACTAGGCTCTGACGGCCATAATGCATCCGATGTGGAAGTTGGTATATTTGAAGTTGGTGTAATTGAATTTGTAGGACTTATTTTCATTGTAGTTGTACTGTGCGTTGAAAAATCTTGCAATGAAGATGATTTTTTTGTTGTAGGAAAGGACAGTGTTGTTGCTATTTTTGTTCGCCCAGCAGTTTCGGTTCTATGTTTGTCACTAGGCTCTGACGGCCATAATGCATCCGATGTGGAAGTTGGTATATTTGAAGTTGGTGTAATTGAATTTGTAGGACTTGTTTTCATTGTAGTTGTACTGTGCGTTGAAAAATCTTGCAATGAAGATGATTTTTTTGTTGTAGGAAAGGACGATGTCATACTTTGATCAGTACTAGCAATTTCACTTTCCATGACTGATTTCCAAATCTTGTCAGCTGTCAGATGCAAATTCTTCAGGAGAAACAATAAAATTTCATCAAGAATGATTAGAAATGGAGAAAAAAGAAAGAAGAATTGATATTTTATATTTAACTAATTCAAAATATATTTCATAACTTTAGCTTAATCTAACTATACAGGGACTGGTCTTCAGGATATCGCTTAATCTAACTATATAGGGACTGGACATAGGGATATCGTTAATGTCCCTGGAGAGGGTCTGGATATTTGTAAAATTAGCATTTGAAATCTTGGTTAGAACACGTGTCACTGGAAGAGGTCTACCAATTTGTAAAATTGGCATTTGAAATCTTGGTTTCAAACACTGATTATTGGAGCCGTTTGGTAACAACCAAACAGGCTCAATAGATCCTGGGAACTATTTAGGTTTACTGTACTTGAATGTGGCTGATAAATCCCAGTGGGTAACACGCAACTAGCAGCCAAGCATGTTCAGCAGATATACATATAATAATATATATATATATATATATATATATATATATATATATATATATATATATATATATATAAGCGAATGAACATAACTGTGTGTATATATATTATATTGAATTGGAATAATATATAAAGCGCCTGTATAAGTAATTTTTTAAAGTGCATATTAGGAATAGTTTCTTTCTTTTTAAGCGGTTTGTCGGAAAACTTCATATCAATTTTTTATATATCAAAAACAATTTTAGGAACATATATAACAAAGTGGGAAAAATATAACATATTTAAATTTTTAAAACTTTTAAATTTCAGCGCGCCTACTTCTTCGTGTGCATTTGTAGTAACATCAATGTAAAGATCACTTTCGACCAATAAAGTCCGAAAGGACAAAACGCATTACACGTAATTTTTCCGCTTTGTCATAGATTTGCCTAAGAACGGTTTTGTCAAAATAGTTTTGAAAGATTATTGTGTAAATTTTTAAAGGGCATATTAAGACATTTTTTTCTTTCTTTTTAAGCGGTTTTCTGAGAAAACGGTAGATAAATTTTTAAATTAAGAACAATTTTAAGAAAATCTATGACAAATTGGAAAAAATATTTTAATTTTTTCGAAAAAGGTTCTGAGTATTTGAATTTTTTTAAAACGGTTTTCAGTATTATTTACATTCGGATTATTGTCATCATCTTTGTTGTTTTTGTCACAACGTTTTGACTATTATCCCCCTCCAGTTTTCATTATCCGGTTAATCTACAGGGAATTCTGAACTTACTGCTCATGTCTAAGGATATCTCGTCTAGCTCTCATTTTTAGTATTACTAGTGCTCGTCTTATTTCTACTGAGTCCTTGTATACAATGCCTGGACCTGAGATTGAACTCACAATCACCAAATTCACAAACCAACGCTTTAATTCAATAGGTATGGTCTCTCTATGGAGATCTTGTAAACTTAAACTGCCTGCTAATGTGTGCTGCTGTTGTTAGCCGTGTTTGACATCATTGGTTGCAGGAAGCACATCAAGACGGCACTTGAGTTCTTGCCATGTTCGCTGAAGCATAGCCTCATCAATTGTGACAATGACATCAGTGAACTTTTGCTTTAGATCAGTGATGTTTCCGTATGTTTCCGTGTGTTTCCGTATGTCTGATACATGATATCTTTAACATAACGCAATAGAAAGAAGTTCAGAGGAGTGATATCTGGTGAACGCGGTGGCCAGAGAATTGGACCATCCCTTCCAATCCACCAGTCTCCAAATGTTTAAATTAGGAAACCAGGGACATACAGCCCCCAATGCGGTGGTGCACCATCTTGCCGGAAAATTATGGTTGGCTCAAGGGCATCTAGTTCTGGTGCTACATCAATTTCTTTTGTAATATATCTGAAGCTTTCTCCCATTTTTTGCAGCTGCTGCTGCTATTAAAGAATTCCTGTAGTTTGTTATTCTTTCTTTATTAGCGGCTCCCATATTCAGGATTTAAATAATAAGTAATTTTATGTGACTGAAAAGTGATTTGATGATTTTTTAAAAGGATTTTAAAGATTTTTTTAATTGTTGAATTGTTGAATGAGTAGCTTCCATAGTTTTCTAGAGAGATGCCCATGGAGGCATAAATGAATCAATAAAAATGAAGTATACTACTTTCTTAGGTAAATACAAAATATCTTACGTTTGTAATATTCTTATTTATATAGAAGCAGGAGTCAAGATGAATGAAAATAAGACAGAATGGGTAATATAGAGGATGCGTCTAAATTACGCAAAAATAAAAATAACACTGCCATCTCATTTTAACAGATATATTTACCAAAATTACACAAAAATATCTTGAAATAAAAAATATAAAATGGCGACAATTTACCCATCGCGCGCTGTATAAGACAATTTGGGAAAACGTTTAGCTTGAAATGTTTCACCAGATAAGCCAGCATCTTCAGAATTAAGACTTTTATTATACAGAAGAAAAATCTTCCTCTGACAAAACATGATTCACATGAAGCGTCTGAAAGCTTGATTTTTACTTTAACGTTATAGCAATGTGCGGGTGGCGCAATGGATAACGGGTTCGGAATGTTTCGTTTCGTTTTGTTTAATGGCATATCAACTCGTAATGAGTCATCTAATGCCAAAGCAAGTATGTTTGGGATTTTATATTTGTGTATTATTATTTGGCAGTGAAATTAAGTTAGTTTTTTTTTTTTACATTATAGTCGTGTCAAAAGTAGTTTTTGTATTTATAAACTGTAGTTATGTTAAAAGTTAAAAAGTTGTTTTTTCTTTCAGATTTTGGTAAATAGATGTATTTCTTTTAAGGAATTTGATTGGCAATAAGCTTGGAATGAGAAATCGGAGAACTGAGTTTGAATTTCGGTTGAGTTCATTACAGTCACTAACGCGTAAATTCCTTGTGAAAGGCATGAATCCATCGCACTTTTCCCTAGCTATGGGTTAAATAGTAGTTCTTTAGCCGTGGTTGGCAATCAGTCAAGGAAAACTCTGAATTCATAACCGTACGTGAGCAATATCTCTGTTAGGTTTCGATCAAAAGAGCAATATGATTTAATATATACTCACTAACTTTATTAAGACACTAATATATAGACATTGACATCACTAAAGCACTCATATATAGTCACTAACAAAACTAAGACACTCATATATAGCCAGTAACATTAGCAAGACACTCATGAATAGCCACTAACAATACTAAGACGCTCATATATAGCCATTAACATTAGTAAGACACTCATATATAGCCACTAACATTACTGAGCTTCATCAAAAAGAACTCGTGTACAAGAGTTTATGCAATGATCCTGTAATGGATTATGCAACGAAGTAAGATGAAAAAATTAGATTTTAACTAAATTCAATCCCTTCTTTATGGCTTAAATAATTCAAATTAAGTCAGTACTAATTTTGTATGAAAAGGAATGTACTGAAAAAGACATTAGTGTTCATTAATGTTAAGTGACTCAGGAATCATTGAAACTTTGAGTGTATTTTCGTCTGAATAAATTTTATTCACTTTTGATTGAAACAGCGTCACCATTGTAATCACAAAGGCTTCGGCGAAAAAAGTCAAAATAATTTTTTTTTTAATTGTCTTTTATAATGCATTTGTACTCACACATGTTTGCGTTGGTGGGACGTTACTTAAATAGATTTGTTCTCTCGTAAATAAATAAAGAAACATTTTTCGCGTAATAATTTTTGTAGCTTAGCATTTATTAGACCTTATTTAAACCCCATCATTTGTCAGAATCGAAATATACTGATGTTTTTTATCATTTAAAAGGAAGGTTCTGTTCATAATATCGACAGTATAAAATTAATCCGTGAATATTTATTATATAGTCATCTGGATTTAGCTCTTATTTACAAGTATCAGTTTTTGAAAGTGTGCTTATGTCATTGATAACTGCAATTGCGAACGTGTACCTATGATTTATAAACTACGTAAAAGCATTCGACAAAGTAAGCCAGAAAGATCTGTTGAAAATGCTCAGCAACCTTGATATATTTGGGAAAGATATTAGAATAATCAAAAACCTATACTGGCAGCAAACAGCATGCATTTGCATAGAGAATGAGTTCAGTGAATATACAAGAATAGAAAGGGGCATAAGACAAGGAGATATCTTCTCACCGGACTTATTCAACCTGTACAACGAGGCAATTCTGAGAGAAGTGGAAGTCCTACCGGCATTCTTCATTGGTGGTCACAATCTTCTTACCAACGGTACTAATAGCAGACACGGAAAAGAAATTACAAAACCTCTTACAGAAGGTAGCGAAGGAGGACGAGAAGAAGGGACTAAGCATAAACTACAAGAAAAAAAATCATGGTCATCAGTAAAAGGATGAGCCCGAAATGCGATTTACAAAGACATGCTATACCATCTGATTTAAACATTAGGAAAATAATTCACATTTCAACAAGATAACGATCTAAAACACTCTTCTAAATTATGTCTAAATTAATAGAATTGTGACTTGACCGTTTCAATCTTATGAAGTCTCTCGCATTGAATATAAACGACTCGGTGAGGATAGAACTCTCTACACTACGACTACAAAACTAACTAGCTAGGTAACCAGTACTCTTTCGCGCATATATATATATATATATATATATATATATATATATATATATATATATATATATATATATGAATGAATGAATGAAGAAATATAGTCTTAAGGTGTGCTATATTTATGGGATAAAGTGCTCAATATAAGAGATACAGCGTGTGTAAATATAAAAGTGAACATAGAAGTCAAGCAGGTGCGGAAACTTAAATATCTGGGAAGTGTTCTGACAGAGGACGGAAAGAACGACGCTGAGATCCGAAGATGCATTGGGATGGCCAAAGACGCATTCCAAAAGCTTGGTAGAGTATTACGCGACAAAATGGTTTCATTGATGAACAAAAAAACAAGTACTGCACTGCTACGTGATATCTGTCCTCCTTTACGGCAGAGAATGTTGGAAGGTCTCCTCAAAGATGGAAAAGAGACTCGAGTCATCAGAGGTATGGTTCTACAGAAGGATACTAAGGATATCATGGACCAAGCGTGTCAGCAACAATGAAGGTTTTGGAGAGGATGCAAACAAGGAGGAATCTTATACTTAACATAAGAAAGATGCAGATGAAATTTCCGGGACCCTTAGTGAGAAAGGAAGGCTTAGAGAATCTGATGCTCACATGTCGAATAGAGGGAAAGAGAGACAAGAGAAAGCAACGCATGACATACCTGGCGGGGGTTAAGCAATTGGATGACAGAACAGGTCCTGGGGTAAGTAGCAAAGGGACAAAACTTATTGGGAGCTACAAGGGATAGGATGAAGTGGAGAGCCATGATCGCCTACGTCTTGAAGGGACACGACACATAAAAAGTAAAAGTGAGTTCGGTCCTCACCGGACGCTTTATAATTTCGGCCTTGTGCCAAATCTAAGCTACGCTTAGAAAATCCTTGTGTCATTGATAACTAGATATTTATTTTTAATTTTGTGAATTTTTAAAACATTTTTTTTTTTTACTTTTTAAAAACTTTTTGTGAGCATTGTTTCGGAAACACATTCACGGCTTTGGGGGGGGGGGATGAAATTATTTATGTTAAAGGGAGAATAAACGAATATATACTTATATTAATATATACCGTATATCATCGAGTATCGTGCAAGTTTTTATGATTAGTTTTTTTTTATGATAAAAATCGGGAGTCGCATTATATACAGGTAATGTTTTGAAGATGTTCAACAAGCATTTTTGGTGAGTGCAATATACACAGGTCATTTTTTTCTGGTGGCGGGGTGCTAAAATTACAGCGAAAAAAAATCAGGGGTCGCGCTATACATGAAATCGACTTATATACGGTATCCATTTGTTCTTTATTTAAAAAGTAAATTGGTAAAAGAAAAAGTCAGTTTTCGTACGCACAAAAGCTACGTCTAGATCACTCAGTAAATAAAAAAAAATCAGAGGGCGGTTTTAGAACCCCTAACTTTTAAAATAATAAAAAAAAAATCAATATTTTTCTATTCTGATAATTGAGGAAGGTCTAATAAATGCTCATACAGAAAAAAAAAACTCCACCACCACCAAACTTTCCCTATATTTTGCGAATGGACCAATCTGCTTAACTTGTACCACGTGTGTGTGTGTGTGTGTGTGTGTGTGTGTGTGTGTATATGCGTTTTTGTGTGTGTGTGCGTGCATGTATGTGTGCTTGTATGCCTGTCCGTGTGTTTGCGTGTATGTGTATATGTGTACGTAGGAAATCGACTTATATACGGTATCCATTTGTTCTTTATTTAAAAAGTAAATTGGTAAAAGAAAAAGTCTGTTTTCGTACGTAAGTGTGTGTCTGTTTGTGTATGTCTATCTGTGTCTGTGTGCGGGTCAGAAGAGCATCAGAAGAAAAGATATACTCACCTTGGTGCCATGTTGAACCGGAAGCAAGATTTTCCATTTTTTGGATCTTACCGTCTGACTGATACTCTCAAAGATCTCATTCATAGATTTGAAGTCCTCGGTTGCAAATGTGCGTTTTGCCTCCTTTGGACCAGCAAGCAATGTTGATGTAAGGTATACAGCAGATTTTTGCATATTATAGTCTACCTGACATTTACAGAAGAAGAAGAAACGTTAACTATTACGAATGAATCAACACTAATATCCCAAAACTGGGTGTATTTGTTATCATCTTTAAAATTACTGAAATCGACAAGCGAATGCTAAAATATTAGTAACATTAATTTACTCAAACTGAATCTAATTCCAGAAATATAAAAGTATTACTTCATTACACACATACAGGCACAAACACGAACACATATACAGGGTGTCCATAAAGTCTCTTTACAATTTAAAAAAATACTACAAAGTCAAAAGAACTGACAAATATGTAGAAATTGTTACAAATGAGGAGTAGATACTGAAGTTGTAACTAATTTAAACCTTTGAGCTCTGATCATCGCTTTATCCGTGATAGAGAAAATGACGCAATGCCCAACCACCGGTTGAACCTTGGCTAAACACTCGTAACTATTTTTATATTTGCCGTGAAACATTACATATCAATTATTTGTGAATTTTGACTCAGGAGCTCAGGTAAAAGTGTTAAAATTGTTCAGGAATGCAGGACTCAAGAGTTAATACACCTCTTTATGAGCATCATTAGTTGCAGGAAGCATATTAAAACGGTACTCGATTTCTTGCCATGTTCGCTGTAGCATAGTCTCATCAATGGAGGAAACAATGGTCTCAGTGATCTTTTACTTTAGCTCGGTCATGTCGCGTATCTTTATTCGATACACGATATCTTTAACATAACCCGATAGAAAGACGTTCAGGGTAGAAATATCTGGTGAAAGAGGTGGCCAGAGAGTTGCAATCCGCTGGTCTGGAAATGTTTGGATTAGGAAGCCACGAACAGGCAGTTCTCTAAATGGTAGTACATCATCTTGCTGGGAAATTATGGTTGGCTGAAGGTCATCTAGTTGTGGTGCTACATCAATTGATTTTGTAATATATATTTTTTTAAGTTGTAAAGAGACTTTATAGACACCCTGTATGTATATATATATATATATATATATATATATATATATATATAAATTCCGTTAGTCCGTCTATTCGTTCGTCACATCCTCTAAAATAGCCATACATTAACAGACCAAAACCAAATTTTGTGGAGAAATGTAAAGGGGGAGGGGACAAAGTACAGTTGGTCTTACTAGGGTGAGTAGTTTAGTACAATAAATTTTCATTTACTTTTTAAGTAAAATTAAATGTGTTTTATGGAACGAAACGTGGAGTTTGTAAATTTCGACAAAAAATAGTTGTGATACTTTAGAGAATAATAAATACTGTGACGACTTCCACGTGTTAGAACTCACAGTGGAGTAATGGATAGAGGCTCGGATTGAGGAATCGGTGAGCCGAGTTCGAATTTCAGTCAAATTCATTACATTTACTTACGTTTAAATACCCTTGGGAAAGGTATGAACCTTCTCCCCCCAGCAGGATAGACTATAGCATTGGATAGCAACTAGTCTCCAGCAGAAAGAAATGGCAAAAAATTTGCCTCGTCAGTTATGTATCGAAAGATACATGATCGCCTAAAAATGTATCACATATGGCACATAACTGACTGACTGAATAGCGTGCTGCAAAAGAATTCTAGTATATATATATATATATATATATATATATATATTAGGGACAAAAACCTTAATAATGAGCGGAAAGAGAAAAAATAATCAGGTGGACAGTAGATTGACATTGCATTTAAGTTTTGCAGATTAAAGTTGACTGGAAGGCATGGAGCCCGGAAGGGAGTTCCACAAGCGAGAGAAGAAACTGTTAGCATAGAACTTACGGATATATCTAACCAGATCAACTGTAAATTGATGAAATCTCAATGTCAGTCTAGCTACCAAAGCGAAGAGTTCCTCCGAACAATTACCATGAAAGTATTTATAAAAAATGGCGTAGATTATTTTTGTGAATTTTTATTTTTCTTCATTTTCTATCACCTGAATAAAGGAATTAAATTTACTACAAAAAATAAAATTTTACTGGGTGACTTCTATTACCAAGTGGGTCCATTGGGACCATGGTTAAAATTATTAATTAAATAGAAAATATCTTCCATTCTAAATAGATGCTATTTCTTTTTTCTGTAGATGATAATGTATGTGATAATGTCAATATTGCTTATTCAGGATCGGATGATGAAATGAATTATGACAACAAATTTGGCAGAAATGATTCTTCAAACCCTTCAAAGATGAATGAAATGTATTATTCGAAAAATAAGTCTGAAATATAGTCTTCTAAACCAATTGAATGGACACAATGAAGAACTCCATTCTACAATGTTTTGCATCAAAAGCCTAGACCTTCATGTTTTACAAGACCTTGTGATTCAGTTATTTCATCATTTATATTCTTCATGAAGCTAAATATCTTGGAAATAATCCAAAAATGGACAAATGTTGAAGGAATTCAGGTCTTGCAGTTATTGCTACAACTACAAACTCTAGGGAGCAATACACTTCCCAGAAACCATCAATGACAGAAAGAAAACAAGATGCACCTTGTGTGGTCCTAAAATGGATAGAAAAACGAAAACTGTCTGTCCTATTTACCAAAATCATGTAAAAGCCAATTGAAAATATTCTGTGCAAAATGAAACAATGAATTTTAATTAAAAAATATAACTTGAATTAAGTTTCTAATTTCAAACCAAATGCAAAGATCTGTCTATATTTCTATGATGAGGTATTATGCACACTATTTACATTATTCGGATTATTGTCCTCATCTTTGTCGCCATATTTATTACAACGCTTCGGCCGTTGTACGCTCCGGCCTTCTTCAGGTAGTTGAAATGTCGAACTGAACTGTTTATTTCGCTCACTGTGGTATACTGTTCTAGTTCCACGTGCCATGTCTAATGGATGTCAGTTATCAGTTATCTCCTGTTAATTTCCCTCTCCAACTTCTCCACCACCTTAAGCAGGAATTGAACTCACACTCTTTGGGTCCTGTCACTGGATTTAACCAACGCCTTTATCCACTGTGTATGTGTCCTTTCTGGGTATTATAAACCTAATGCCTTCAGTCACCATTTTTTATGTCAGTTCTTATATTGCAATTTTCATGTTTTTACCAGAGCTCATATTGCAATTTAAATAATAATGCAAATCGTGTAAATGCAAAGATGTGTTGTAATTTTTCTGTTTTCAGTGAATAAATTTTGATTAAAATTGTTATTTCTCTGTTCATTTATAATTATACATACCAAATATCATCAAAAAATTCAAAAGATTTTAATAGTTTAAAGAAAAAAAAATACTAGAAATGAGTCCATTCGACCCGAGTGGTATTTAATGAAAGTTAATTTTCTTGGTAGACAGAGGGTTAAGCAATCATTAAACAATGAATGACATCTTTTTGTCAAGATTCTTTATCTGGGCAGTTAGGGATTTATGGAAACTTGCGAAAGGAAGCAATCTGTTTTTCTTATTTTTTTTTGTTTTGTTTTAGTAGTCTCAGATTATATAAAAAAAATGAAAAAAAAAATGTATTACCATTGTTTGCGAAAAAAGAATTGGACTAATTCCTTTCAATGCAGATAATTCTTTATGAAAACATTCCACTGCGAATTTGTCTGTTGTGTATGGTAACAAATCTTTCTCTCCGTCGACTGCTAAAGAAAATTGAGAAATACAAGTTTATTTATGTCAACAACTAAAACAATGAAAATCGTATTGAACGATGAAAAATTTTGAGTTTTTCGAGTTTGGTTGTTTGGTTCGATATTTTGAGTTTTGGTCGGATTAAAAACTTTTCAGCGCCCTTCCTGCACACACACACTCACACACACACACAGAGCTTTTATGCTATAGTTCAACCAATAAAAGGCTCAAGAGCTATTCAAGGTAGAGAGTTGCTGAATAAGGTTATTGTAATGGTGTAGAGGGAAGAAGTAATGTGCATACTTTGAGGATATGTAGGATAGATGAAGATTAGCCCAAGATTTAGAGGTTAACATCGTATAGATCGGGGAAGCATCTACTCGGGAGTCTGTGTCACGAAGAAACAGTTCTGATGAAGAAGCTGTCTGAGTGTAAAAGGTTTGTCATTTAGCCGATTGATGTTACCTTCAGCATCTCAACTCCAAATTTTTCGTAGACGTACCCGTCCGTTCACTCGTCAGGGGCATCAGCAGTTGACTATATATATATATATATATATATATATATATATATATATATATATAAATTAAGGAGGATTTGCGATAATTATAATTAAGTAATTCATCGAGTCTAGAAGAAGCCTCAACAGAATGCAGAAAGCACTGGACGGCGTTTTTCTTCCTATATTTGGGACTCATCAAGTAACGAGTTAGACACTATATTGCGCCGCTCGTTCACATATTCCGTGGTGGAACTCATCGGAGTTTCCCTTGGCCATAGGACTGTGCCCCCATAGGAAAGCGCAATATCGAGTCTAATTCGTTACCTTTTCGTCAACGAAGTTTCCGAAGTCTTAAGTCCTTGCTTACATATGAGAAAATTCCTCTTAGGCACATATGAGGCTGGATAAAAAAAGCAATGTATATTTCAATCATCTGGCCTGACGAATCAGTTTAGCATGAAACACACTGTCGCTTCTGGGTGCTATATATATATATATATATATATATATATATATATATATATATATATAATTATGACATTTCGGATTCAAAGAACATTTTAGATCAGAAATCCGAAGTCTTAAGTCCTTGCTTAGACATTAGAAAATTCCTCTTAGGCACATATGAGGCTGGATAAAAAAAGCAATGTACATTTCAATTAAAAAACAGCGTTAAGAGGTCATTTGATAAAAAATTCGTCTGACGATGCCGTAAGGTTGAAACCAAGGTGGCGGTTTCAACTGACCTCCTGATTTTTAAAGTTGAAAACGCTACATATTATTTTTACATTTATTTTATTTTTTTCACACACACACATTGTATTGAGACTTTTTAATACTACTGTTTCCTGGTGTGATTCAACTCTGATCATTAACCTTTCATGTAATATATATATATATATATATATATATATATTGAACAATAAGAAAATAAAAAATTAAAATCTTTAGACACACTGGGTTATAGATTAATATTCTTTCGTTTTTTTATTATTATTCCATTTAGATTCCTCGACTAGTTTCGACCGAAATGGCCATCATCGGGAGGAGAAATATTTCTGCTTGCTGGTAGCAGTGAACTACAGAAATGAATGTCTTGATGGAGAAAATGAACTTTTGTCTGTAGTTTTCATTTGTTTTTTATTTTTTTATTTTTTTAACATGAATCTTTTAACATTCCTTGTGTTGGTCAAACAGTCTCTTTTAAGTTGTTATTTGAGATAAGAGCTGGATAGATACATATTATTCTGAATTCCCTGGTCAGTTTGACAGTTTTATTGGACCTGGTGAGGGGATGTGTCTCTGTTTAGTGTTTGTGTGTGTGTTATTTGGTTCTTAGGGAGTGAGTGAGTATGATATGTGTAAGCATGTGTATTGCTGTAGGTGTGTGTTATCATTTGGCTCATTAGGGAGTGAGTGAGTATGATGTGTGTAAGTGTGTATATTCGTGTATATATATATATATATATATATATATATATATATATATATATATGGTGTTCCCAAAAAATTGACATAATTTAAAATGCGAATATCTTATTTACTTACATGTCCCATGCAGACGAAATAAAATATGCTTTATGCTTAATCAAATTTCGAACAAGATAATGAAAGTTATGTAGACTGATTTCACAAAGCTTCACATTTAATATGTTTAAAAGGTGCGCCACTTGTTACTCGATACATGTCAAGTCGGTTGTCCAGCTTCTGCCCAAAACGCTGTAGCATGTCTTACGTAACATTCTACAGCGCCTCAGTGATCTACTTAAGTTCCTCTAGGTTTGTAGAAAGAAGGGTTATATAGAGCTGTCCTTTCATATTGCCCCATAAGAAAGAGTCTCATGGTGACAAGTCAGGTGAACGTGGTTGCCATTTCAACAGCACATTGTCATAATCACTGGCACACCCGATCCATCCTCCTGGTAGATTTTCACTGAGATAAGTCCGCGCAGTTAACTTAATAGGTTTTACACATTTTGTTAAACTTTTAGCTCATTTGAGCGAGAACTGGTTATGTTATTAGACTGCAAAATGATATCAATTTGGAGGGGACCATATATATATATATATATATATATATATATATATATATATATATATATATATATATAATTATTTATTTAAAAAATTTATAACATAAATATGGCTATTTTTGTAGTGATTTTATAACATATTTATGTTATAAATTTTTTTAACTAAATAATTATATCTGCTCTACTTTGTATTGAGCACTCTTTTAAGAATAGTAATTCTTGGTTATTGGAATTCATTCCATATACACTAATTAATATATATATATATATATATATATATATATATATATATATATATATATATATAGTTTTTAAGTTATCATGTATTTAGGGGTTAAAGTACTCAATGATAGGGATAGAACGTATGTAAATATAAAAGTTGGCATTGAAGTCAACATCAGAGGCGACCGTCTGTTTGATGCTAAACGCAATCATCTGGCCTGACGATTCAGTTTAACATGAAACACACTGTCGCTTCTGGTTTTGACCTATATATATATATGTGTGTGTGTGTGTGTGTGTGTGTGTGTGCAGTGCAATTTTACTGAATTAATTTTTTTTGTATATATAAAGGTGAAATATAGACAAAGAATATTTACCTTGTAATCTGATAGTGAATCGAATTTTCTGCTCAGGTTTAGAATAGCATGGCGAAATATCGAACTGTGACCAAAATGTCGGAGTCACATCAAAATCGAAGAAATTGTGTATGGATTGAGTGTCTGAACCCGGCTGTAATATAACGAAAGTGAGATTTGAAGACCGTGGATATTAATCGAAAGATGGCGTACACAGTGGCCCGCTCGCTTGTGCGCACAAATGCTAGTAAATTAGATGCACAAACGCGCATAGATAAACATGCACAAACATAGCCTTATTCACATACATTTTCACAAATGCACGCGCACATATTCTTACGCGTGCACATTTAGTTCCACAAGCATATACATGTGCAAGTATTCTGTCCTGCACATATATAGAAAAGCGCACACAAACGAGATGAATGCAGTTACGCAGACATATGCATTGCACAAAGACATAACAATGGCTGGGCCTTCATATCCAAGTATACCTGTTTTCTATGGCATCAACCAATCCTTGTTGCAGACGCCTTCTTAGGCATATTGTGTTTGTTTCGAGCCCATCTGTAGGTTATACTATACTGATCAAATCTTAGAGTTTCTGGGAGAGAAGGCATCAACTTGGATGATCAGCAGTTTAAAAAAAGCTGTTCGCTCAAACTCTCAGTCACGATGTCATGTGACTTTACCCTAGCATAACCATCGGGAAACCTGTGCTGTTCACTCAGTTTCACTCACAGGGGTTGGATCAACCCGTGCTATGCTTTTGGGGACACTTCCCAAAAGGTGTCGCAAGCTGGGATCGCATCCCCAGACAGATGCTATCAAGAAATCCACATTCTGACAAACCGACCAAGATGAGATTCGAATCCGGGTGTCATGGTCAGAAAGCGAAAAGTCCAAACACTCGGCGAACCTTAAAGGACATATAGATGCATATACTCGTACCTGTATATGCACAGGTGTGTAGAGTCACAGTTATTGGTATTAAAATTCAAAATAAGTATTCACCTCCCAAATATCCATCCGAAAAATGACGGAATTTTCCTGGTTGCTACCAACTGCTTCAGTCCATGATTTCTGAAATGAAGTTTTAAATACAATAAGCATTTTCAAGATTATTTATATTTTACACATGTAAAAGAAAAGTACCTGTTTCTAAACAGTTTTTTTTAACAACGATTCCCTTTCCAATACCGAAGTTAAGCAATGTCGAACCCGGTCTGTATTTAGATGGGACTATTTGGGAACACAAAGTACTGTGCGAAATATGCTTTGACTTTAAATAACCTGCAAAGGGTTGATAAGCCGTAAGAAATAAATTAATCAATTAATCATTCAACTGCTTTTTATTCGAGGTTTATTTAGAAGGCGTTGTCTATGGCGTTAGTATGTGCTCTCTGGGGGCTTTCTACGTAATATTTTTTTATATATTTTCCGCATTGGCTCATAATTTTGGGGAAAAGCGGCAAAGGTTAGGGTACAGATGGGCTTTTAAACCACCCGATTCAAAGTATTCATTACAATATATATACCACGAATAAACTAGATTTTATTAGGATTTAACTGAATTTCATGGGCGTTACTTTTTCTATATGTTGCTATAGATTTTGCGGTAACGCATTTAAACTGAAACTCAAAACAGCATTATACATAAAGAGTATCAATAAATCGAAAGTTTTCTAAGGAATAAGTTTTTTTGCAATGTCGAGGTGCTTAGCCCGATGCTTTCAAGAAGGCGACCTGACTCATCCAGAGCTAGGTCCGGGTTACTGTTTGAGCCGCTATGATGCAAAACCCGAAATCAGCGATGAGGACAGTGCATCACTGATGACCATCTTTCATGCATCTAAAATATATTATACAACTCATAAAGTCAAATACACAAGTTCCCGTTTCGATATTATTAATTAACAATGCAGACTTTTTAAGATCCCCAGTGTTGTACAGGCCAACAATTTTTCAGTCAGTTTTACTTTTTAATTATTTCATCCCAGGCAAGGTAATAAAGCCACCAAGACGCATAGCTTTACTGAGTATGAAAGAATATGAGAAAAAGGAAAAGATATTATTAAGGAGAGAGAACAATAAAAGAACGGGAATTAAGGAGACAGAAGATAACGATTGGCATTGCATTTAACTTATTGAAGGATATATTTGACGGGAAATCAAGAAGCCGGGAGAGGGTTCCACAAGCGAGAAGTGCGAGAGAAGAAACTGACTTCTATTTGTGACGTAATATTTTTCAAGAATAGGCTTTGTAATCAATTCACACCATCAAAAACGCCAGGTACACTAGCGCGTTGATCTTGTGCTATACTAAAACTCATATTTACATATTTCAATTCATATTTTCGCAAGCAATTTGTAGAACAGTAAATTTAGAGACTATTTAGTTTAGAGACGAGTTTAGTTTCATTAGATTTAATTTAATTTGGAGATCCATTAGTTCAGAAACCCATTAATTTTGAATCAGTATAAGTTTCTTGTGTACAAATCTTTGTCTCTTTAGGTGATAAAAGCTTATATTATCGGTTTTATAATTGGAGGGCCGAAAAAAATTTGGAGACTGCATCTGGAAAAGCGTTTGGCTAATTAAAACTGGTTGATGTCAGATATAGGGACCGGAGCAGGTTGAACAATAGGAAGATTCCAAAACTGATTGATCTTCGCGTGGGTATCAATGTCGTAGTAGTAACATGTACACAAACACACACGCAGCAAACAGGCACATTTTCGAAAAGACTATCCATTTTTTTCATTCATAGATTTTTTTGTGGCTCGGTAACTATTCGTGTTTTAAGTGGATTCCCGATTGACATTGGGAATGAAACGACGTGCTGTTATTTCCCTCTGTTTTTTCTACAAATATTTTCATGGCAACTGCTCTGACTGGTACCCCAACTGCATGAATTTAAGCGTGCTACTTGGTTGGTATCTCGGTCCCACCCTTTCACTGTCGAAACAGTTAAATGTGACCACCTATTCTACACCAACAGTTTCTTCTCTCGCACTTCCCGACAGTGGAACACCCTTCAAATATTCAAATGCATTGTCAATCGACATCTTATGCCTTGATCATGATCCCCCTCCTTATCTATATCCTCAAGCAGCCCTCTTTACTCTTGCTCACACACTCTGTCACCCTTTACGTGCTAGTGGCATTCCCACCTTACTTAGGGTGAAATGCTTAAAAAATAATCATTTGCGATACGTCGTTTTCGCATTTTTAAATTGGATTACGACGAAATTAAATTTGCACCCAGCGATTTTATTCACAGTTATTTTTTCTCTCGGCCATCCTCATACTCCTAAAAATACTCATTGAAGGATTTACACGAATCCATCACGTTTCTTGCAGAAGACATATACCGATGACTCATTAACAAGGGACTCTGAAGCGATTCTAGATTTTAAACATCGTCAACACGATTCCACAAGAAGTAGCGCAAAAACGCTAGATTATTCAGTTTCATTAGTGCTAATCTGACACTCGTAAAACGAAGAGGGCCGTCACATTCAAAATGACGAAACACTAAAATACATTCAGCAACATTTAAAATTATTCGACGTCCTGTAAAATGCACAGGCGATTTAACGCCGTGATTTACGACCCACTGAATTCGCAGGAGAGCAATCTGCTAATATAATTTAATGAGATTTATCTTAAAAGCCGCACGCTGTGCGCACTTTTAAGCCAGCACCTGCAGACGGATAATTGGGCCTCCAGCCCCAAAATAAACGGACCTTTGGTCCAGCTTAGAAAACAGCAATGATAGTAGTGATTTGAATTCCTCAATTCACTCCATGGAACTTCAAAAATCACTTTAACTCTGATCCAGGCTATAAGTCCAATTCCGTCCAAAAGACTGATGTGGGCCGAAATCAAATTCGGGCGAAAACTCCGATTTGGTCAAAAACTCCGATCTGATCAGAAATTTCACTTTATGGAGGAAAATGAATCCTTCAAATCAAAAACTCCTTGGAACTTCAATTGCGTTGAGTTCTTCAAATCACTAACCCTGCTGAAATTCAAAACCTCACCTTACGAAACCTCTCACTTTAACTCTGATTCCTTGACATTTTGAGGAAGTAAAATTGATTTCCTTAATTGAAGTTTTAGAGATATTTTAAACTGAATTTAAAACAAAAAATTTGAATTCACAACGTTTTCGTATTACTTTAAACTCAATATAAATTAAAAACTTTTAAAATCTCTAATTATTTTCGGTTATTTTTAAAACTAAAATTTTTAACTATTCCCTGTTCATCCGGACACAAATACTATGTTCAAGAACCAGATGAGTGGAAAATTTTCAATTCCAGGATCATCCTGATTCCAAAAAGGTATAATATGTCTCTGCAGAGTTAAAGAGGTTTCAGACACACAGACATACGGACAGACAGTATTTGCAGTTCATTTTGATAGCATCTATAATAATCAAAATGAGTATAATGTTCAAAATAATTAAAGTATATTGACAAATTAATCATCTCAAAACGATATATAAAACTAGAGTAATATGTTGATAATTAAGAAAATTATTTGTATTTCATTTTAAATTTCTTACATGAAACATTTTCATCGCGTATTGCTTTTGTTTTAATTTCAGTTGCTTTTTACTTCAAATCTTAGGACCGTCACTGTGCGACCGTTAGCAAGCAAATCGAATCGTAAATTCTTTAATTGAAGTTTAATTCCTTTATTTTTCGATCAGCGTTGTTTCCTAACGGCTACAGAATCGGAGAATCATTTTATTAGAAAATATAATTAATGAAAATTAATCGAAAAGCAAATAAAAATGAGATGACAATAAGACGATTAGCAAAAAATTAATAATTATCAAATATTTAATTTTATATATTTATCATTTGGAAGGTTTCTGTTAAAAGTTCACATATTCATCCTCATTAATTCCTATCCAATATGAAATAAATACTTTTTTTTATCTGCTTTTCTACTTGCCCATACTTTCGTGTTATTTTATCTCTAGAAGATTTATAGACACTGAGTATAAATAGATAAGATTATAGTCTTTAATCGATTCTTAAGATTCGGTTTATCAAAACAGACTTCACGCTGTCATGGCAAATTAACTTTGACGTTTGTATCTTTATATGTAATGTTTTTAGTGGAAAAGCCGAGATATTGATATTACCACGTAATGCGGTAATTTTAATTAACTAATAATAAATGAATATCATCGAAGTAGTGTTGTTCGAGAAAGATTTTTCAGAAACCATTTTTTAAGCCTGAATGCTGTCAGGTTAGGCATGATACAATGGCCAATTTCATTATACATTGTGGTCTGGCACTAATAAGAGTTTTGGCTTCCTGCCGTCCATCACTCGTGTTATTACAAAAAAAAAAAACGCTTTTATCAAAAGAATAAAATTAACAAAGTAACAAATAATCTCATCTACATTTTTCTCTTCTAATAATTTCGAATACTTAATGTGAACATTTTTTTACAGGATGTCCCCAAAAATCAAAGAAGACGAATATAGAATTAATTTGAATTATAGTAAGTAATCAAACTGATGCCGATCTTGTCCACGTCTTACGAACAATTGGAATTGAATATATATATATATATATATATATATATATATATATATATATATATATATATATATATATTTGTTGATAGATGTGGTTTGAGCCGCTTTCGATCGTCAGACAAACGTCAGAGTTTGTCTGACGATCAAAAAAGCATGAAACCCAGGGTCACAAACTCACATCTATCCAACCAAATATGTTAGCTTTATCTCTGATATTGAGCGCTTTTAATATACCGCGCATATAATATATAAATAATTATACATATATATATTTATTTATATTTATATGCACTTTTCACACACACACACACACACACACACACACACACACACACACACACACACACACACACACACACACACACACATATATATATATATATATCGGGATTGAAAAGACAGACAACCACTTGTATCGTCTGCCAAAATAGCCTATTCCCCGCATTAGGTAAACACATTTTTTTATTATTCATCATATTGTTCTGTACAAATAAAATATATTGATGTTTTTTAATTGATCAATTTTAATATATTTATATTGATAGGACCCACTCGGATTATACGCCCACGGAATTTATTTTACACACACACACACACACACACACATATATATATATATATATATATATATATATATATATATATATATATATATGTATACCAGGTGTAACAGCAACATTGTCAAAATCATGTAACAGCATAATTGTCCATATCACAAAATATTTAATATGTAAAAAAGCAACTAAATTAATTGAGTTTCATTTTCCAAGTTTTCAGATAGGATGTTTAGTCATCTGGATACCATTTGTCGTATGAATCGTATGAAAAAAATCCTTTGAGTTATTCAGCAAGAAAGAGAACAGTTTAAGATCGTTTTGTGTAAACCCTATTTGAGCAATGGTAAGAGAAAAATGACCATTCCGGCCTTCAGTGTTGCTAACAACATTCATACTCTGGCTTCTATCTTCAAAGTACATTGAAGAGCAATCAAGAGAACGGTGAATAAGTTTAAAACAGAGGGAACATAGAGAGAGGAAAACTGGATTAGGAGGTCAAATCAGCAAGAGGGGTCATCATTTCAACTTAGAGCTAAAAGATCAATTAGAAAAGATTCAATTTAATCCATATGACGTTTGGCACAAGAAAGAGATGTTTCAGCTATGACAGTCCAAAGTGTAGTGAAAACAGACTTGAAAATGAAATCATAGGTGAAACCTTTGAGACAGCTCATTACTCCAAGACAAAAAGCCCGAGTGTTAGAGGGCAAAGTTCATCTTGAATAATTCGGAATATATATATATATATATATATATATATTCCAGGATCATTCATATATATTATGCAGTGTTACATTAGAACATGCACATACCCACTACAAAACTGTACATCTTGTTTCAACGTTAAAAATCATTTTTAATGTTTCATCAGGTGGGGAATCATGATGCGACTGAAATATTTAATTCAGAAATGCATTTATCGTAGCTTTGAGGTGGATATGTGCATATTCTAATGTAACACAGCGTAATAAATAAATATATACGGCTCTACTTTTGTATGGAGCCCTGTTTTAAATTGGTGTTTTGAACGCTGAAATCTTACTCTTCGTTCGTTACATTTTATATATATATATATATATATATATATATATATATATATATATATATATATATATATATTTGAACTTCATATCTGTCCAGGTAAATTATGAAGGACGCTAAGTGATGTAATTTAATGTCTAAAAAATGAAAGGGAGTAAAGGATGTTAAGTTTTTTTATGATGCAAATAATATTTAAACAATATTTATATTTACGTATTATATATTTTTGAATAACAGGGTGTTATGAATTTAAGTGATTTCTTTTATTTTTTTAAACATTTTTAATAATCATGTATGTTGGCTTGGGACAGGAGTAATTTTTTCAGGAATTGTGATATTTGAAAAAAATCTGGGGTACAGATATTTCTTTTGATACGTGAGTGGTACTCTTGAGAATTTTCTGTCTAAATTATTTTATCTTTTATTAAGTGTGTCATTCTTTAGATTAAAGTTGTGGTTTTATTAGTCAATATGTATAACTAATGCATTTGATAAGTTGGTTTTAAAAGATCATTTTTCTGATTATAGATAAGTTGTTTTTTTCTTTTACATTTCTGTAAGTTTCCACGTTGTATTATCAAGAGCAGTAGTGACAGTTTATTTCCTATATAAATGCTTCAGAATTATTATTGTGATTTTGTCTTTATTCATATTGTCCTTTTACAGATATATTGTATTTATATCTGAAACTTTTACACACATATACACACATACACACACACACACACACACACATATATATATATATATATATATATATATATATATATATATATATGTGTGTGTGTGTGTGTGTGTGTGTGCTTCATTGAAGACAACAAGGTACTACGATTAAGCTTTTTATTTAATTTTTCTTGTGTTCGACCAGGACTCCATTAGACCCCATTTAAACACGCATACAAATCTACCAGACTCCAACTAAAATATACTAGTAGAAAATGAAAGCATAATAACCTCTTCCACACGTAAAAAAAGATTTAAAATAATGGAAGCCTTAAAAATAAAAATAAAAATCCAGTCAATACTATTAGTTCTGAACACGGCCACAATGTGCTGATTGTGATCAGAAAATAAAAACACTCCTGTAATTCCAGATGCATACACACAACACATACATCCAGTTAATAGAAATAAATAAAATCATCCCTGATAATAGCTAAAAGCCGAAAGCGCTCGGGCATACAGAACATTTGGACAGTTTCTAGACTGTGTCCAGAAAAGAAAAAATTTGTTAGAACACAAGAAAAATTAAATAAAAAGGTTAATCGCAGTATTATATCTGTCGTCTTTAATTAAACATGTATAAAAGAGGAACTTCTGCCTAATTTGCAATATATATATATATATATATATATATATATATATATATATATATAAGCAAATATATGGATATAAATCCGACAGTATGAAAAATACAGAAACACAAAAGACTCTTATGTCCATCGTCTTTTGTGTTAAATTGTTACGTTATAATGTTAATTATGTTTAAATGAAAATGTCCATGATGATGGTCTTAAATAGACTGAAACGTCCGACGTCGACTTTATTTTAACATTAATAATGCATATTCAGAATTTTGTTTTTTCTGTATTTTTCTTTCATATATATATATATATTCTTTCTGCTTTATTAATATATCGAGTTTTTTTATAATAGTTTTAGCGAGACAAATCTGCATATATTTTGTCAAAGAGAAAATATGATTAAAGTGTTGAAAAGGATTAATTTCTCATAACGATAAGACTTATGTCAAACAAGGCCAAATCAGTTCTGGTTTGGGTATGGGATAAATTAGTTATTAATGAAAATTTTATGTGTTTAGGGATTTTACGATATATGAACCCAGCTGGGCTACTTTATGTAGAAATTTTTGTTTTCGTTGGAGCCATGTGTAAACGTTGGTTGTGTTTATGCTCCAATAAGAAACATTACAACATATATAGAAGACTAATTCGAAGCCCAGCAAGAAAAAAAAAAACAAAAACATGCCGGGTTGTAACAATTGAATTTTGCCTAATACACTGAAAACGCTATGTTCTTCGGTATGCCGGAGACGATCGAAAGTACCTTAGCAAAGAATGAACGTAAGAAAATGTATGCACAATTTTAACCCGAATGTAAAAAAATTAAAACTACAATAAAAAATTATGCTGACAGATCTTTCGATTGAATTAAAAAAACTTTAGATGATTTCTTCCTGGCTATATCTATCTATCTATCTATCTATCTATCTATCTATATATATATATATATATATATATATATATATATATGGCTGTCCTCTCGGTTTCGAGCGTGACCACCTCCTTTATTTTATGTCCTCACTCCCTTCCCACTCCCCTCAAATTCTATGTATTCGCAGGTGACTCTTCAGGCCAGCCAAACTGCGACAAATTTTGCCACAGAATTGGCATACCCAATCAGTTTTGTTTACAGTGACATTACTCGCTTGCACACTAGGTTTTGCACATTTACGCAAATGGCTTTTGAAGTCGGCAAAAGATAGGCACAATTTTCCGCATATGTCACAACTAACGTGGTGAATTTGTGGAGCCGGTGCTGGACCCTGTTCGCCTTTACGAATCAGACGTTTGTAGGCACTTTACTATATATATATATATATATATATATATATATATATATATATATATATATATATATGAAGAAATATAATATTAAGGTGTGCTATATTTATCGGATAAAGTGCTCAATATCAGAGATAGAGCATGTGTAAATATAAAAGTGAACATTGAAGTCAACACTTAGAGGCGACAGCCTGTTTCATGCTAGATGCAATCATCAGGCCACGATTAATTAGCCGTTAGAAAAAACAAGTAAAGATAATCAATCCAAATAAATACATGAAGTAATAAACAAATTAAAAACTGTTCCCGCCAAAATAATAGCTAGAATGAACTACAGCAATCAACCACCAAATTGAATAAATAGCTTTAACAAAAAAATCTATTAAATAAGCGATATAAACAAAGTTTTAAAACGTTAATAAAACACCGATTAACATTAAATATATATATATATATATATATATATATATATATATATATATATATATATATATATATATATATATATATAGAGAGAGAGAGAGAGAGAGAGAAAATAAATAAAAAAAAAAAAAAAACAAGCAAAATAATTTAACTCAAACAAATAA
>CAHIKZ030000173.1:1412500-1415000 GCA_903632075.3 Acanthosepion pharaonis
ACACGCCTTCGGATTTCAGTCTTGTACTTTCCATTCTCTGTTAAAGCACTTCCCAGATATTTAAATTGTGGTACCTTTTTGATTTTGGTATCTCCAATTTGTAATTTACACCTTGTCCTGTCCCTTTTGCTGACATCAATGCATTCTGTCTACTTGTAATTAATGCATAGTTCTTTCTTCTCGCTTTTCTTCACTATCTTCTGTAGGAGATCTTGTAAAGTTCCCTCTCTGCGTTGAGGGTAGCAATTGTATACTTTGGATACATATACTCTGTGACTTGGTTTTAACAGGGTTCAAATACTGGAGGTTACTACTGAAAATATTCTCAAAACCGATCTCTTTTTTGAGTTTGGCACGTTTCGGCGTAGCCTATTTGGCGTGGCTGATTCGGCGTCAGAAAAATAATTGGACTATTTGGCATAACGGTTTAAGCGTCGGACTGTTTCGACGTCACTTTCTTTGACCGAAGGCAATCGTGTATCACTTTGTTTCTTCCACGTTTTGAGAAAATATTTGCTTTCATTTGGAATAAAATGGCTTTGACAACGGAAAAATATGAAGCTGAACTGAAGGAAATATAATATAAAAATGCCTCCAACTACTCTTTTTCTTAAATTGGTCGAAGTACTAATTTGACTACCAAACGATATATATATATATATATATATATATATATATATATATATATATATATATATATATATATCAAATTTGATTATAACGATGAAGTAGGCTAATCGTCCCTGCTGAATACTACGTCGAATCGGACGCACAGAATCAGCGACACTAAATGGTCTACACCGAAACGTTCCATTTCCCAAAACAAATTAACGGAAACTTTCATTTTAATACCTATCTCCATTGATGGAGAAATTAATGAGTAGTCTCTTCACTGTCTTTCCCAATACTATCAATTCACAGACAAAGTTGAATCGGGTCAGTACATAGATGGGTGACCTCTGGGTCATACCAAATTCTGCAAGCTTGGATTAAGCTTTGGTTTAATGAATAAAGGCTTGGAATCAGAAATCGGAAAGTTGAGTTCGAATTTCAATCGAATTCCTTATATAAGGACTTGCGTGCAAATACCTCCAAGGAAGGCATAAACCCACCTCTTCTCCACCAAGCTATGGGTTAAATAGTGGGATCTGTATCAGAAAATCATTATTATCTCAAAAAAAATTCTTACAAGCGAAAACGTCGGTTTTAAATAACCTCAAAAGGTTAATAAGCCGTAAAAATATCAGCCAATCAATTCACAGATAGTAAATAAATCTGTAGAACCAGGATCAAATACGTTATTTGGGCATTATATTTTTTCTGGAAAAATCATTGGAATATTCAAAATTATCGGAACATTTAAAATTATAGGAACGTTAAAATTGCAAATTAACCTAAAATGTAGCTTTCTTTGCAGTTGTTTTTATTTATCGTATATTCATATTTATATCATACAAAAAAGGGGAGAAACGTTCATATTCCCGTAGATTTTTCAGTTGGTTTAAGATTTATCAAAATTTAAAATAATTAAACAATTTATAAAACATTATGATCTTATTCTTTCTCTCTTTGATCTCACATGATATGCTATTGAATAATAACAATTTTACGCAAAATGAAATAAACGAATTAATCAATAATCATTTTTTCCGCATTGATATATATATATATATATATATATATATATATATATATATATATATATATATATATATATATATATATATATATCAAAATATAATTGGTATACACGGAATGAATTCAATAACCAACAATTCTATTCTTAAAAGAGTGCTCAATACAAAGTAGAGCAGATATAATTATTTTTATAAAAAATTATAACATAAGTATGTTATAAAATCACTACAAAATAGCCATTTTGTTTCAACACACTCTGTGTCTTATCAAGATGATGTTGAAAAGAAAATAAATGGTTTTAAAAGTTTCAGATTAATTAACGATCCTACACTAGGGGGAAACATTGTTACAAAAGCTAGAATAACCAATCAAAAACGAAGTATAGAAAGATTCAAAAGCTTGACAACGAAATCCTGCTCTAATAGCTATTCAGATCTTTAAATACGTGTAATATTAAAAATAATTTATACTAACTAATAATTATAAATTTACATGATAAGATTTATTATTAAAATTAAAAACTGGCAATTTTTAAAAACCAAATTTAATCACTATTAAGTTTAAAAGCTACAAACTTATTGAGAAAAGATAAAATATATATGTTTATTCAATTCATTTCTTCATTGAAATTACGTTCGACAAGACAAGACGCTTAATACATCCGGTCATTTGATAATACATGTATATATATTTTTCTTTTTTCCCTTTCTTTTTCCGTTTTTATTTTAAAGTTTGTGAATATGGTCTTAAACTCACGCGTGACACAAAAAAAAATACAATCAGATTATAATACATAACATCCATACATAATTACACACACACACACACACACAAACACACACACACTAAAAAAAAAAAAAAA
>CAHIKZ030000173.1:1420000-1502500 GCA_903632075.3 Acanthosepion pharaonis
TTGAACCATATCAATTAGAAGATAAATAATTTTGTCTTGATATTGCATTTAGCAGAGAAGAAAATTGCCCGAAAAATTATATACAAAAATGCATATTCGACCATGTCTCCACAATAATGTACTTTATAGTTTCTCTTTCTTCCCCAACAAACACTATGTAAACAACTCTATTTTAGCAAAAAAAGCAGCAAATCAAAAAGTGTCATGAGACATATCTGCAAAAAATTAATGGAACCAGGAAAGTGGCTTACGACAAAATCAAGCAAATCAAAAGACAATATTAGGAGATAGTAACTTCGTGTCCTGTAATAAAGGAAGCACAAACTAGGTCTAACCCTGGTACAAATTATGAAAGATTAAGCACAGAAATGCAAGCAGGTAAAAGAGTAAAATAGCACAATGAAAAGTGAGCAGAGATAGAAAGAATGAGCATCATAAATAAAAGAAGCACGCATATGAGAATAAAAGAATTAACAGGAATAAAAGAATAAAAGAATTAACAGGACAAAAGATGCATAGGATCAAAAGAGGGAATGAACAAAATAAAAAATAGTAGACATAAAAGGTGAAACGAATATTCTGGAGAAGATTTTACTGACAATTTAGGGAAATTTGCAATACACAGATATATGAAAGGACCTGAAATGCTAGTCTGCAGTAATAGCAGCACGGGTCAAGACGAAGAAGAAAAAAAAGCAGTCGGGTCAGGTGAGATTGTACCAGAAAGGCTGTCATCCATAAACGATTTTGGTTATAAAAAAAATTTACGGAAATGATAAATGAAATAATGTATGATTTTAAAACCCTAACTCAACACATAAGAAAAAAAGGTTACCGACCCCTGATCTAGACCATCTACGAACTATATGCCTATTAAACATATGTTTACCCTGAAAGTATAAAATTATCTACAAAAATATCTGTAGTTAAAAGCATTCCAAATATATATTGTTGAAGCCATAAAATTACGTAATAAGTATTTAGAGTTCGGCAAGAGGTTGACATGCCGCTTAACTAAAACAACTAAACCAACAGAAATGAAATGTATGACATTGGCGACATAATATGGAAGATATTAGTAGATCTGCCTTCGCAGTGTTGCCTATGTTGCCAAAGACAAATGAATATGAGTTCTAACGAACAATCAGCTTAATGAGACGAATAACGAAGCCATATCCGGATGAATAGAACGCGTTTAAGAAATAGGATGACACTAGGACAAGAACAGTGTCGTTTTAGTTAAAAACACTATAAAAACAAATGTGATATTTATGATCAGAATGTTATTAGAGAGAGTAGTCCAAATTCAGGAGTTATACGTATGTTTCGTAGAATATGTAAAAATATTTGATTAGATACGATACGAACATATTTATGAACTGCTCGGAAGATTTGATTTATTGGGAAAGTGTTGATTTTAAACCATGTAGGAATAACTGCAAAATACTTAACCACTCCGCTTTTATAGTCAGAAGTACACAAATGCATACTGGGATTTTTCCTAGCCAATAAAATAGGCTGGTTCTCGGTTTCATCTGACTGCGTTCCGATCTGTCTTGTCTTGAAGTCAGAACGCTACGTTCGCTTGTCCAACCTTGCTTTTGTATGATAACCTTACTTCTTAGTTTGTGAAATTTTTTGCCTTATTACTCTTAATTCACCTTTGCGTATATCGTTTGCTTGCTTTTTATTATTTTTTGCCCTGTTCTTTTTTATTGCTTATTGCAAACGTTCTCATTTCTGTTTGTCTATTATTTATTTTGCATTTAATCATGACTACTCACTCCACAGATAAATATTAGAATAATCCAGAAGTTACACGTGGAGCAAACCACTTGAACTAAATGAATTGAGTAAGCACACAAAATAAAAAGGTGTGTTTCTTCTTAGCGAATTTATTCAAACTTTAGAATGAGGCGATCCTAAAAGAGCTAGAAATTCCACAATGATTTATTATTGGTGGGCACAATTTTAACATATGATGCGTAGATGATAACGTGTTGATGACAGACACGTAAAAAAAAATCTACAGAAACTCCTAGAGAAGGAAGTAAAGGAAGTCGTAAAGAAAGGACTATCCAATAATTGTAAGAAGACAAAGATACGAGCTACGAATTGAAGATGAAAAAATCAAGCACAGACGTTTATATATCTAGGAAGAGTTTTAACAGATGATGAAAAATGTGATACCAAAATCCGAAGATGTATGGAATAGCAAAAGCAAAAGTTGCTTTCCAAAAGCTAAGCAAGGTATTAAGAAACAGAAAGATTTCGTTAGAAATAAAGAAAAGAGGACCGAACTGCGACGTAATATCAATGCTCTTATATAGCAGTGAATAAAGGACAATTTCTTTACGGGAGAAGAAGAAGAGACAAGAGGCAAAAGTGACTCGGTTTTACATAAGGATGCTGAAAATAACATGGACAGAATATGTGAGCAACGAGGACCTTTTAAGGGCAATGGGAACCTGTACTCAGAATCAGAAAAACGACACGGGACATTTCTTGGATGCATAATAAAGAAATAAGACTCGGAAAATTTGACACTCATAGGGCATACTGATGGCAAAAGGACAGAGGCAAACTGTAAGTATCCTACACAACAAACATATGTCAATAGATAGCAGAATAGAAAGTGGGTGGGATAGAAAAAAGAAAATATTTCTAAACGCTGAAAAAGGATAGGAAGTTGCGGAGAGCCATGAAAGGACACAACACAGAGATGAAAAAGAAGGTGAATAATTCTTTTAAATGATGATAAAGAATTCTTGGTAAAAACGTGCTCACCTTTCCAACGTACTGTATCGTCGCTTTATCCGCGTGGAAATAGTTGTCAGGGCTCGACATGCTACACTCTTTATTTTCATTGCAGCCTTTAGCAAAAAAGTCGCCCAGGCGAATTTTCTCCGGCATTTTGCACTGACCAGTGCGTAAAGATATCGTATACTTGTAACCTGTATTTTAAAAAAAAATTCGTGTGTCAAGAAACCATTTAGAAATCTTAAAAAATTTGAATTAACTTTGATTTTAACTCGTATGCAACCATTAGTTCAGAGGTGGGGAAAACAATAATGTGCGGTCTGCATGCGCACTGCAAACATTAGTTTTTGAAATGTTCATTAATATGTTCTGAATAGATAGGTATGGTGAAGTCATGGCTAGTGTCTTCCATTAAGAAATTGGAGAACCGAGTTCGAATTCCAGTCAAGTACGTTACATTCACTTAGGTGGAAATATATAAATCCATCTCTTCTTCCACAAGCTATGGGCAAATAACAGGACAGACTGTGTCTTATAGCCTTCGGTGGCAATCGGTCTAGGAGAAGGACAAATCTATATTCAAAACTCCCAGATATGTGTTAAATAACCTAAGCTACCCGAAATTGGCTAAACGTAGTGAGTATGGCTACACCACTGAAGACATGATCAATGAGGGTGTGGTTCCTCCAGTGAGAAGGCTCTGGATTTTAAATATATTTTCGTAATTTTTTATTACATATTGTACAAAATAGAAATCTTTTCAAAACAGAAACCAAAACTCAATATATACTTAACTACAGGTACATGGAGTATTAGGTCCCTACACTTTGCCTATGTCAGTTCCCAATAACCATAGTGTAAACTGATGTAGGGATCGATATGCATGTGTCTACATAGGGACTCATTTCTGCGCCTTGCTATAAACATCTCACGAGATTTATCGAGATTTTCTTCTTATTATTTCTTATTATTTTAAATTTCTTATTTTATTTAAACTGTATTAAATATCAAATTATTTATTTTAAATTGTATTAAATATCAAATTATTTACTTAAACGTTTGAACAGTCTGGTCACAAAACTGAATAAGCAAATAAACGTACAAATAACACGCGCATATATGATTGCTATTTATATTCTAGTTGTTATTATGATACGGCCCACGTTGCCTACGGCCAAAAACGATGCAGAATTTCATTAAAAACGTTTACCCACCCTTGGATTAGTAAAACAGTTTTTGCTGATATTTTGCAAGTAAAGGATCGTTGTTAATGTTTCTTTAAAGACTTTAGCGCGCTGTGCTTACGTCTTGCCTCACTTTGTTTGCCACCGATATACACACGGAGAATTATGGAAGATAACAGTCGCTGAAATAACCATTGGACCAACAGATATTGTTTCTATTATTGTTTTTGCAGTGGCCAACATGGTAGGGAAGTATTGAAAAGTCCTCGGCTCTATACTTTCCAAAATCTAACAAACTTATCAAATATAGAACTTTTGTTGAAGGGCATCTTGGTTGGAAGGAGAACTTTTCAAAATTCCTTCTTAAGTAGTCAATTCAACATCAATGAAATACAGAGAAATTAAAATACATTTTCTTGCTCAAAATGGCTACCACATGTTCTAATGTTATTTTTTTGTCTAAAATAATCCACATTTTCTGAGACAAAAAAAATCAGTCATTTACATTTTTATTAGGCTTTATTTCGAGTCATAAGTAATTTCCGTGAAATTTTGATTAAAAAAATCCGTGTACAAAACCCTAGTGAACAAAATTTCTACCTCATATAAGATTATTTAATAATATTATATAAAGACCATTCACCTGTTATCATATCATATTATATTAAGACAACATTTACATACACCCTTGTGCGCATTAATTGAAACAAAACGAATAATTCCGTTTTTATTTACATTTTTTTCGTATATTTGCAATGAAACATGATCCAATGTACATGTTAGGACTTCGTAGGCTCATTCCACGAAGTCATTCCTTGAAGATTGACCACAGATTTTCGATTGAATTTAAATCAGTAGAGTTTCCGGGCTAGTCTATAGTACTTTCTCACTAGTAAGGCTTGCCAGCCTGTTCATGCAGCGTTACAATTTTCGTACGCTTGCTTGGAGTAAAGTCCATCGCAGATAAACCGTAGGACAGCTAATCGACAGCCGAGACAATAGTGTTTGGACATGCTAAAATTCTGATACAATCACGGATGACGCAGTATTTTTCAAGGCCAAACAAATTTCAACATACAACCCGAAAATAGATTCATATTACAGCACGCCACTGCAAATGACCTAATCCGAGGAAAAAAATAGAAATCGATTACACCCTGTCACTCCAATTCGTCTAAACCTGCTCGTATTGTAAAAGATGGGAAACTGAAGCGGTTGTTTCAATTAATTTGAACAAGTATGTATATTCGTTGTCATGAATTCGTTGCAGGTGATCATTCGTAATTGAAGGATAAATGTGAGCTTAAAATAAGTGTATATATTGGATATTGTGTTTATTTCTCAATTTGATATTAGCGTGTACACATTGGTTATTGTAACTATATATATATATATATATATATATATATATATATATATATATATATATATATATATATATATATATACACATACATATATTAATAATATTAGTGGTAAATATACACATACATATGCAATCATATATCTAAAAATTTACGATTCCAATGCAATAAATTATGACTATGGAATATTAGTGTTTAAGCCTTTTTTTATTATATATATATATATATATATATATATATATATATATATATATATATATATATATATATATATATATATATATTATTATTATTATTATTATTATTATCATCATTTCAATTTGACATGAAAATGTGATTTCATGTTAATTTTTTTTTTTTTTTTTTTTATCTCCGATGAAGTTAGCGTTACATAGACAAAGTTCTCCTTGAATTTTCAATGTTAAATTTTGTCCTGTCACCAATTTCCATTTTCAATTTCCATTTTTTCTATTTCAATTTCAGGTCTTTGTATTTTGATAGTTTTTCAAATTGTTGCTATATGTTAATAACGAATACATGATCATAATTATTAAGTTTCAATTTCGTTAAATATTTCAATTTCCATGAAAAATGGGTTGCATATGACAATGTCTAACGCAAAAGGTATTGTATGGACCAGGGTAAATCTCCCCCAACCGATCCCAAGAGCTGAGCTCCAGGAAGAAAGGAATGTGTGTGTGCGGGTGCGGTGAGGGTCGTCGAATTTTTATTCATTTAGAATTCTTAAAAAGCAGTTGATCTCGACTGATCTGTTATACCCAACCCGCTATAACCACCTGACAATGCAAAAACGATTATCATATTTTTCGATCGCTGAGAAACGCTTTAATCGTGAAATTGCTCTCTAATAAAAATCAGATTAAAGAGATCGCCGAAAACATTTTCGCATTAAAACCTGTGGAATTTTACTTTAAAAGGTATGAAAGAGTTGCCTGATAAATGGTAACAAGCCGTTACAGACAATGGTGAATATGTAATTGAATAAAATGTAATCGTACTTTAGTTCTTCAAGTTTTTTTTAAAATTGATATGCAAACACGGAAATTATTTATGACTCAAAATAATTGCATTAAGATTTAACGGGTAAAAGCATAAAATGATTAATCTCTGAGGAGTTTTTTTTTCCTGCTATTCAAAGCAATAAAAAAAAACAAATGATAAATAATTGTAATATGTCAATAAAAAATATAACAATTCAAATATTTCCTTTAAAGCATTATATTAGCCTTTATGATAAAAAGTGCTTTTCTTGTCAATTGATTTTTTGGTTTGATTTTTCCCAACCTAACGGTGCTAAGTTTAAAGCCGTTTTGGTCCATAAATTATGTAATTATTTTAAGGGATTTATTTTTAATTATGTACCAGTAGAGCATCACTAAAGCAGCAGTTAAGGCTTTTTAGTTCAAGAGAAAATGCGTGGGTTTGAATGAGATTCATAAACTGAAACTTTTGTTTCTAGTAGCTGTTTTAATTTCGCTCTTCTATAGAATCAACTCAATTTTGGACATAAACAATGGAATTCCTGTTTATGTTCAGAATGGACATAAACAGGAATTTGTTACATTATTTGTAAAATAGCTTAAAACAAAACTCAGTGCGGATTATTAAGCTAGCACCCGCGTAAGACTGAGTGGGCCTCCAACCTAAAATTAAAAGGAACTCTGGCCCAGCTTATAAAGAAGCAATGATAATTTTGAAGAAATAACTTTGAATTCCTCGATTCACTCCATGAAACTTCAAAACTTCAGTTTAACTCTGATTCGGGCTATAAGTCCAATTCCGCCCAAAAGGCAGATTTGAATCAAAAGTCCGATTTGAACCGAAACTCCGATTTGGTCCGAAATTTCAATTCGTGCTGAAAATTGAGTTCTTCAAATCACAAACTCCTGGAAATTTCAAATATGTTGAGTTCTTCAAATCACTTTAACTCTGATTTTGAATTTTGAAGAAATAAAATTGACCCCAAAAAGATATCTATCTCTGTAGAACAAGTGTGGCCCGAATTAGAGAGGTTACAGACAGACGGACGAACCGACAGAATTTGCCGTTTATTTATTTAGAAGAAGTAAACTGTCATCAGCGCCTTGTCTGTGCCCCCTCTGGGTTAACGTATTCGGGACGGCTGAGTCCAAATAGGCAAGCACAAAGAATAGAATACACGAACTTCTTTCGTTGCAAATGAACCATTTGAGCTCTGACCATCGCTTTACTGGTGGTAGAGAAAAATGACGTCATGCTCAGCTACCGCTTGAACAGTGGGTAAACACTTGTAACTATTTTTATATCTACTGTGAAACATTACATAACAATTATTTGCGAATTTTACCCCAGGAGCTCGGGCAGAAGGGTTAAAATTGTTCGGGAACGCAGGGCTCAAAGGGTTAATAAGAAGAAAATTGGGACTTCCGACTAAAAATAGCCACGTTTCGTTTTCTTTTCTCTCTCTCTCATTCTTTTTCTTCCTTTCTTTTTCTTTCAATCTCTCTTTCTGTCTCTCTCTCACTTTCTCTCTCTCTCTCTATCGCTTTCTACTCCTCTTCCTTTGCATCTATCGAACTAACAGGCTGATTCAGTAGTTAAGGCGTTAAGTCTTTTGTGGCTCAAATTAGCGTCTGGGCGACCGGCGGCCGTTTTTTCTGTACCGATTATGTCACTGCGTTAGTCTTCACGACTGTCTTCAGGCCAATACACCAGATCTGCACTGTTACTATAACTGTAGCACATAACGAGGAAAGAGGGATTGGAGTATTTCACACTCATAAGGACATGATAAAAGCAAAAGGGGCAGGGAGAAGTAGTAATGATACAAATATTGTTTAGAGCTACAAAGGATAGGAAGTTGTAGAGAGCCGTGATTTCCCACGTTCTGAAGAAGACAGAACATAAAGAATAATAAACACAATCATGTATAACTTGTTCACCATTATAGTGCTTTTTTACTCTTTCTTAACATAGTTACACATTGAAAACCATTTCATTTACTAATACTTGACAGATAACAGTTCTTATCGCGTTGACCGATTACTAATAAAGCCTAATGATAGAACAATCGTATTTACCTGATTGAACAATAAAAGTCTGTAATCATTTTTAAGTTGACTATATCTTATTTTTTACTATTTTTCACTCAATATAAGGCCTAAGAGCTACTCAAGGTAGAGGGTTACTAAACGACTTTTTTATAAGAGCGTACAGGGTGGGAACAAGAGATGTCTATTGTGTTATTTTTAATCGTTATCACTCCAAGCAAGGCAGTACAGCCACTAGCATGCAATGGATTAAACGGTGTGTAGGAATTAGGAATAGAAATATTAGTAATGAGTAGAAAGAGAAAAGAGCAATCAGGAGGAGAGTAGATAGTGATTGATATTGCATTTAAATTTTTGCAGATTAAAGTTGGCTGGATAACATGGAACCAGAAGGGAGTTCCACAAACGAGATAAGAAACTGTTAGCATAGAAGTTGTGGATACATCATGTGTATGTGTAGGATATATATAGCGGTTAATGCTGAACTTGAAGAGGTTAAAGTTGTAGTGAAGCATCCTCCCGGGATCCTGTTCCGGTGGGAGTTGTCCAAGTGAATCTTCCTCCTCACTAATGGAATATAAAGGATATGAGGATGAGTAGACTCAGTGTGCGTGGCTTGTTGGCGGTTCTTAGTTGTGAATATCTGGACTGGTGGAACTAAGAATTATAATTCGCCCGAACATTTGCCATGAAAACAGCGAGAGAGGCGAACAACGTTTCGTTTTGTGAAGAAAAGGGGTTATTGGGTGGGAAACAATTCATCACCCACAAGGCCGCGCAAACGTTTTTAAATGCTGTTGACGTCTGAAAGTGTGGATTAAGCAGTTCCAACCCAGATGTAACAGCAATACTACATTTTGGGTTTGATCTGGTCCCTTGTAAAGAAATAACATGGCAGAAGGAATCCGGTAACTTATGAAACGGTACAAGGAAATGTATCGTATATACGAATTCCACTTGAGGTCTGGGCGTATTTGGGACCCAAGAGACGTTCCAAGTGAGGAATCCCATTGAGAGTACAGACAGACATCATGACTGAAGAAAACGCGGGATCTATCAGTTCATAATTTGCATTAGATTAATAAAACATTTCTTACCTGTATTGTAATCATAAATCACTCGTTTGGCACCCAAAGACTCATTCCTGCTCTCCGATTCCAACAACACCAACTTCTTTTGATCATCAAAAATCAGCTTAAAAAGGAAGAATATATTCGTTTAGAATTTAAACTTGAAATATAAATAATATTTGTATGTTCCTTAATAAGGGGATTAGAAAATAAGAATTACTAAGAAAACGCTTGAAATACATAATGTGGAAAGAAGACCTGGAATAATGAAAACTCAAAGGACACATCAAAGGTGAAGGGAAGCATAGCAAAGTAGCGAGTAGCATTTTTGGTAAGATTTTGCAAATGGATAGACGAACAAGTGCGAGGAAGAGGGTCTTCATGAAGGGGAACGTATTGTTGAAAGTAACCAAAGACAGTCTTGACTGTAAGCCATGATCTTACAACCCGTGAAGATACACGAGAGAAGGACTGGGTGGGAGAGAGAGAGAGAGAGAGAGAGAGAGAGAGAGAGAGAGAGAGAAAGAGAGATGCTCGTCCGTAATCTTAAAATTTCAGAAATTTATTTTCATAAGATCTAAAATTTTAACTAAGGTGTTTTATTAAAAATAAGCAAGATTATATTAAATGTAATATCTATGGCTTGAAAGATGGGTTAGATTTTACCCTTTATTAAATAAAATAGAATTACTCTTCTTCTTCTTGATATATATATATATATATATATACATATATATATATATATATATATATATATATTTATATATATATCAAGAATTGTTTTTTTAGTAATTCTAGTCAACCTGTGAAACCCTTGTCCAATGTCATTGAAATTTTATTTCAGATTAGACACGCTTTTTGAGAGGGAATGCTAAGTAGACATTCTAATTTCTTTTAATCAAGTTCACAAAACTGCCAAGGCTACTCGAGACATTTGTGCTGTGTACAGGGATGAATTCGTTACCAACAGAATGGCAGAGAAATGGTTTTCTTCGTTTCAAAAAGGGGAAGTTCGAACTCATAGACTCTCCACGTTCTCATCGACTGGTTTAGTTTGATGAGAACCAATTTCACGCGCTGATTAAAGATTTGGTTTGGTTTGGTTTGTTTTACGGCATAGCAACCACAATGCATTATTTAATGCCAACAAAATTTTCATTGAAGGTAATATTTTTTTCCAAAAATCTGTTTCTGATAATATTTTTTCCTTCAAAAATCTATTTCTTTCCCTGGTAATATTTTTTTTTCAAAGATGTATAGCTTGTAATATATATTTTTTTAAATGTATTGTTGGTATAATTTTTTTACAAAGTATTTCTGGTATTAAAACCTATTTTTATACTTTTATAGTGTTTTGACCACGTTTGTGGGTTAACTATTTGCCCATAGCTGGAAGCCTAACAGGTGCTACCACCCCGTGTCAGGGTGGACCTGGGAACACTAGCAATTATGAGGTGGTTCCACGCTCCTCAAAACCTCCTGATCGGAGGCGTTGCTGCTGGATGTAGTTTATCGTCTTACCCAAGACTCGGATGTAGTTTATCGTCATACCCAGGACGGGATTAAAGAATAACTGCGCCAAACTTCCTAGGAAACTCCTATTACTATCAACCCCCTATCAAACTCTTATATTCCTGTCGCTCGTCATCTTCGTTCAATGGTTAAGGTCCAGAAAAGGGGGTGCATGGATGCTACACGCAATGACCAAGAGAAACAAATTCCAGCGTTACTTCATTGACGCCTGTTTACTTGCTCGACACTAGGCTACTCGGGAATATAAAGAAAGAGATCGGTTGGGAAGTTCTGCCACACCCACCATATTCTCCTGATTTAGCCACTTTAGACTAACAGATTTTACGGTAGTTTTCAAACAAATTGAGAGGTACACTATTTACATTATTCGGACTATTGTCCTCATATTTGTCGCCATATTTATTACAACGTTTCGGCCCTTCAGTATCCGTCTATATTTCTGAGATGAGGTATTATGTACACTATTTACATTATTCGGATTATTGTCCTCAACTTTGTTGCCATATTTATCACAAAGTTTCGGCCCTTCAGTATCTGTCTATATTTCTGATATGAGGTATTATGTACACTATTTACATTATTCGGACTATTGTACTCATCTTTGTCGCCATATTTATTAAAAAGTTTCGGCCTTTCAGTATCTGTCTATATTTCTGAGATTGTCGCCATATTTATTACAACGTTTATATCGTTTACTGGGGTAGACAGTAGATAAAGGCGTTAAATCCAGTAACAGGACCCAAAGAGTGTGAGTTCAATACCTGGTTAAGGCGGTGGAGAACTTGGAGAGGGAACTAAGCAGGAGATAACTGATAACCGACATCCATTAAACATGGTATGTGGAACTAGAACAGTCTACTCCAGTGAGCGAAATAAAGGGTTTAGTTCGACATTCCAACGACCTGAAGAAGGCCGGAGCGTACAACGGCTGAAACGTTGTAATAAATATGGCGACAAAGATGAGGAAAATAGTCCGAATAATGTAAATAATGTACATAATACCTCATCTCAGAAATATAGACGACAGATATTGAAAGGCCGAAACGTTGTAATAAATATGGCGACAAAGATGAAGACGATAGTCCGAATAATGTAAATATTGTATCTTCTGTCATGCTTTATCTTTACAAGAATCAGATTAAAACAAAAAATGATGATCCCATATCTGGGCTGGAGCTGCACAATCCTTACTTTCCAAACTTGATAGAGTTAGAAATCGTATACGCGATACCTCCAGCCTCTTTCTCTCAGGCAAAACGTTCCAAGTATTTTGTTACTCTATCGCGATCTTTCTTCGTTATCCCTATTTTATTTTTTTTAATTAATGCGCTTAAGCTTGGCGATAATGCTACTAAGACGCAAGTGGCTATTGAGAATGAAAGCGAATGAAAAAAATTAAGAAAACAATCTAAAATAGGGAACAAGGTATAAACCTTAACTCCTGTTCAAAAGACCGGAGAAGAGGGTCCAAACGATAGGTCAACCTATCTACTCCTCTTACATTCTTATTTTACAACTGATTCAGTAACCCTCTACCTCGAGGTGCTCTTCGGCCTTCTTTTGGATGAAATTTAATATAAAAAATATCAATACAGACCACTGGAAACCATTTACTTGCACCAGAAAAACTGGCCCGCGTGCCATTACGCAGATCACCACTTCTGCTATAACACCATCGTATACGTATCCAGTGGTGTTGTAAAGGGGTCACCTGAGGAACCGATTGTTATTCTATGATGTTTAGTGACGAGAGCAATTTCTGCCTTCATGCAAGGGATGGTAATGTTAATGGTAATATTAGCCCTTTCCTTATAAGGAAACTTTCAGCATTCATTGACCAAGCAGCCAGAATTACTGTCGGTTGAAATTTATAAATTCTTTTTTTTTTAAACGATTTTTCAGGAAAGTATATTTCTCAAGTTCAGTAGCTGTTATCGATCTTTCGAGTACTGATGGGGGTTATCCTTCCTAACCTTTTATTTGAAGTCGTGTTGAATGTCAACATCTTAATTTTGTCATTATTTTATCTTCGCGATTTATACTTTTTATCCATTTAGGACGTTGCTACTAATTGATTTCTATTATTTGGTTCAGTTCTTTGCTTGTGGTTCTGTGGCTCCAGCCAATAAGCTTCGAAGAAGTGTGGTCTTCCCCACCCCCACCACAGGATTCATTCACTCAAAGGCAATTGTTAACAATTGATCTTAGAAAGCGGTTGTATGAGCTGACAGTTTAGATATTTCTAGACAGGTTTGTCACCGTGCATGACAGTCATATGAAAGTCCTTATCTGAGAAGGCTATTTAAGCCTCGAGTTTACAGCTTAATGTTTTAGTTTTCTCGCAATTTGGTATCGGGTGAAACTATCGTCCAGCGCAACTTATTCCATGTTCAACTTCTTTATCTCTTATACTAAATTTGCTGTAACTAATCCATGCACTTCAAAAGTGTTTAATATTTACTAATCCCATATGCTGAAGTGTTATGATGAAACTAGAGGTGTATGCATAGGTGCCACCACGTCATTCATTCCAATTCCAGGACATAGTTTCTGCTTTGGATTTGATTATTTTGAGTCCTATTGGAATATTTGGCAGAGGATATTGGAATATACGATGGAGACCTGGGGAACAATATCTTCTAGTGTGTATGCAACCATAGTGTGTGTGTATATATATATATATATATATATATATATATATATATATATATATATATATATATATATATATATATATATATAGTAGCGGCCATAATATACGGAACGGAAAACAACAAAGACATAAATATGTATTACTTAAAAAAATAATACATGTTTAGCAATGAAATTTTTCCTGAATAAAAAGATGTAATGCATAAATATTATACAAAGTTACAAAATATTATATTTTTTTAAAAAAATTTAAATGGAAATTTTTTTTTAAACAATATATATATAATTGGAACACTTTTAAGTAATGGAGACCACATATATATATATATATATATATATATATATATATATATATATATATATATATATATATATATATATATATATATATATATATATATATATATATATATATATATATATATATATATATATATATATATATATATATATATATATATATATATATATAAAAACCTCGAGGCGGTGTAGTGGTTAGCAAGCTTGTCTCGCTAGAACATTTACGACTGAATAGTGAGATCAATCCTCACTGGATGCTCCTTACTTTCGGTCTTGTGCCACATCAAAACTACACTTGGAAAATCACTATATATATATATATATATATATTGTCTTGCTAACCATTATACAGTTATGTAGTAAGGCTTCGATTCCTGTCGGAGAACGCATTTATTCTACGTAATTTCTCAAACGTTCAAGCCGGTAAATGTAATTAATAATTACTTTCAAGTTTTTTATGCAACCTACTTTCATTAAGTGTTCAATTCAAATAATTTGAAATTGTTGCAATGAAGCAGCTGATTACACGTCGGATTGAACTTAAGTCAACGAATATTTTATACTCGAATTTTACTTGTAAAGATATAATATCCCATCTTTAACATGATAACAATATTTGTATGTAATGTTACTCCCGAACGATTTATTTTATGAAACTTTACATATCAGACAAAGGGAAAAAATCCGAATTAATTCATCATTTAGGCGTATTTGTGGCGAGTTCATAACGGGTGCCTCAAAGGTGTTTATTCACTGTCATCATTTTTATCTCTTGACAATCGCAACTAATTCATTCAAAATGTGGCCAAGCTTTAAAATTGGATTAATTCTGAAGATTAAACCTCATGACAATTGCCGCTGAATTATTAATAATTGAGGCTTTTATACAGAACAAAAATAATATTCTAGGGATCATTAACATAATCCCATGCGTTCGTCCAATTTCACCCAAAAGACAAATTATCATTACAAAATTTAGCTAATGGCCGCATTTTAGGACCAGTAGATGACTTTTCCCCAAAAGATCCGTATAAATCTTTTCGATCACTGCATCATTTTATTTCATTGATTAACGCTTTTACCATTAATATAAATACTTTTGTGACAAAAGCACTTTTTGAAAATATAATTAAAGTTTTCATCATCTGCAATATTTCATGAAATAATGGCTGCCATTTTATCAGACGAATCTTAGATGAGACAGGGACATTTTACAAACACTGAAAGAACTGAACTCACTACATTTTCGAATTGGATTAAGAAGATAGTATAGCGTCAGTATTTTAAGGGGAAATGACTACTGTATTTGAAAATCAATATTTGAACCTTTAATTTTTACTTGTACTCGAACTCGGATCTCTGATTTCCTTAGCCAATACTTCACTGATCTAGCAAACATCAAATTATCTCTCTCTCTCTCTATAATATATATATATATATATATGTGTGTGTGTGTGTGTGTGTTGGTTTGTGTGCGTTCTCTTCTCCATCAAGACCAATGAATATTGGATGAAAGGTGACCGAAATCCATACGTGGATCACCAAATGATGATATGTGCTAACTTTGATAATGTTATGACTGAAGCACAATAGTTTTGTATTTCTTTTTAATCAGTATCACCCCATGCAAGGCAGTAAAGCCACTAAGACGCAAAAAGGTTACAAGGTATGAAAGAATTAGGAACAGAAACATTAATAATAACCAAAAAATAGAAAAGAGTAACCAGGAAGGCAGTAGATAGTGATTGACTTTGCATTTAATTTTTTTCAGATTAAAGTTGGCTCGAAAGCATGGAGCTAGAAGGGAGTTCCACAACCGATAAGTGCGAGAAAAACTGTTATCATAAAACATACGGCTATATCTAGCTAGCTAAGCAGTAAATTGATGAGACCTCGACGCCAATCTAGTACTGCGCTTAAATTCATAAAGTCTAGCTAGCACAGCAAAGAGCTTATCCGAACAATTACCATAAAGGTATTTATAAAAATAGGCTCAGAATGACAACCTTACGGATAAGTGACTTGATCCGAGCCGCCAGATCATGACTAATAATATTGCTGATTCTTATCAAGGTAAATAGCAGGGGAACTGGACCATATGTGACAGAAATATTCTAAGCGAGGACGGATGGTAGACATATAGATATGTAAGATAGATAGATTTCCAGAGAGAAATCTAGGGGAGGGTAGACAGCGATTGACATTACATTAAATATTTGCTGATTAAAGTTGTCTGGAAAACATGGAACCGGAATGGAGTTCTTCAAGCGAAAAGTGAGAGAGAAGAAACTGTTAACATAGAAGTTACGGCTACATGTAGCCAGTTCAGCTGTAAATTGACATGCGCTTAAATTCAAAAACTCTAAGTACCATAGCGAAGAGGTCATCTAAACAATTACCATGAAAGCATTTATAGAAGACATAAAGAGGCAACCTTATGGTGGTGGGAAAGTGACTGGATCCGAATCGCTAGATCATCACCAATAATATTGTTGATTATTCTTTGGATCTTATCAAGGAGCTCAAGGTAAATAGCATAGAGATAGATATGTAAAATAGATTCTGGAGAGAATATTTGTCTCGCGCGACACACTGAACAGACTTTCTTAGCAGCTGACCTAACAATGGATTCAATATAGTCTTTCCATTTCATGTCAGCTGAGAACATTAGCCCGAGAAGTCGCAATGAGTCACTTTCCTGGAGGTTAGCATCAGCCATACTTATGGAGAGCAGATAGGGGTCTCTCAGATAATTAATGGAGAGAAGTTTAATTTTAGAGGCATTAAAATTGACAAGCCATCTTTTGCCCCAGTTAACGACGGACTTAAGGTCATTTTGGAGATCAGCTTCCATTCTAACCTTGTCGGACTGATCAGCTTTACTATCGAAGCAGGTGTAAATGTTGTGTCGCCAGCGTAGATGCCATGCTGAGACCTGATGTCCTTGGAAAGTTTAATGAAAATTAAAAACAGCGTAGGACCAAGAATGGAGCCCTGGGGTGGGGCAACCACGTTAATAAGAAAGGATCTAGACGAGTGGCCGTTCACGATAACTTTCATTTCACGATTTGATAGGAAAGAATGGATCAACTCAATTTTTTTTCCAGAGACACTGTAACTTTTCAGCTTGTGGAGAAGACCAGATCATGTCAATGACTTTCGAGGTGTCCAATGCTACAGCCCAAGCTACAGCCCAAGCTACAGCCCGAGCTAAAGCCCGAGCTAAAGCCCGAGCTTCAGCCGGAGCTTCACCGTTTTTATCTGAAGCCTGATAGAATCTTCTTGCAATTATCGTCAGTATATCAGCAGTGAACCGGGAGAAACGAAAACCGTATTAATTGTCTGAAAAATAAGGCTTGCGATGAGAGATGATAAACCAATTCAACTCTATGAGTTTCCCGAAAAAAGCAGAAGGTTAATCGGTCGATAGTTGGAAGGGTCGGACAGTTCACCAGAAATCTTAAAAAATGGAAGAAAAGACGATGGCTTTCAACAGGCAGGAAAGCAAGAGGCAGCGAGGCATTTATTATACAGTTTACTGAGAACAGGATCCAGTCCAGGTGTACAATTCTTTATTTTAGGGATACTTTTGGGTCCACATGCTTTGGAAGGATCGAAATTAGAGATGATAGCAGAAACCATGGAAGGGGTTATATGCATATCACTCAACAGAGATTCAGTTGTAAGTGGGAAATTAGGCAGGATAGAGTCGATTTTGAAAAGAATTTACGAACAAAGCATTCAGCTTTATCAGCAGAGGATGATCACCTCAAATTGCTTGAAGAGTGGGGGATAGAGAATTTGCAATTATCTAGTACCCTATTACAGAGACGCCATTAATCATGAGAACCAAATCTGTTAGATGCTATGCGGTGCCTAATTCTCTGGGCAAACAGTGACTTAGCTCCTTCGAGGACTCGCTTATATTTATTACAAGCAGTAACTAATAGGCTCCTGTTATGACAAGAACTGTCACACTGGTATAGCCGAAAATAGTGGTTCCTGTCTGTTACAGCAGCCATGGAGAGGACTGAGGTTTCATCTGGTATTTACCAGAAGGGATAAAAGTGTCCATGGCGGCCCTGACCCAACTTCAGTGGCGCAATTTTCAAATGGGATGTTGAAGATGACAGTCCTTGAGGCGTCAGGAAGAAAATCATGGAGTGAGTCCCAATCAACATGCCGGTAACGGAAAGAGACCTTATGGATCGGGGTTTCATTGTTTAACGGATGATTAATGGCTTGTTCGGGTTACCGATATATTGCATATATGGTTCTTTCTTTCTTTCGAGTGGTTAGAACGTTTGCTTTCTGACCATGAGACCCGGTTTCGAATCTCACCATGGTCGATTTGTTAGGAAGGAGACTTCTTGATATTATCGGACAGGATCGAGGTCGATTCCATCCGAAAGTACCTGAAAACCATAGCACGAATGGTAGACCTATAGATATATAAGATATATCCGGAGAGAAAAATTGTCTGGCACAACACAGTGAAGCGATTTTCTTAGCAGCTGACCTAGCAATGGATTCAATATAGTTTTTCCACTTCATGTCAGCTGAGAACGTTAGGATTGAGGTTCCATTTGGTATTTCCGAGAAAGCGTCTATGCAGATTTTGACACAAAAGAAACCTTAGTAGCGCAATTTTCAAATGAGAGGTTGAAGATGACAATCCATTGGGCGTCATGAATAAAATCAAGGAGTGAGTCCCAGTCAGCATGCTGGTAACGGAAAGAGGTCTTATGGTTAGGGGGGGGTTCCTTTTTAACGGATGACTGGAACGAAATATCTATGGATGCCACAGTGTGGTCTGAGTTACCAAGAAGGCAGTATTTCGAAGTTCGGCAAAAGCTAAGATGGGAAGTAAAGAATAAATCAAGTAGAGAAGCCTATTACTTGGTTTTCCTGGGGAAATGAGTAGAGAAGTCCACGATTTGAGTTAGGGATTGGGCAATGGAAAATGTCTGTATACCGGCAACATCAGTACCTTTAGAATGTTCCAGATGTTCGCAGATGGATGGAAAGAAAGTGCCTATTCTATACTGTCAGCAATTATGCCTAATATACTGCAGACCTGGAAAGAGGGAGAGTGATAAAGGAAAAAGAGATAGCTAACAGAGTTTAGTAATGAAAGACGGCAGCACATAAAAGAGTAGTGATATGTCCCAGAAAGGGATATATTTGAACGAAGTAGCTAAGTGGTTTTGGCTACAATAACCTAGTAGAATACGGTAGCAGTAATCGACTGGTACGCGTCGTAGTCGCAGGTAAGAAGTGTAGATCAATGCCGTAGTCCAATGGGCGTCGTTATAGACTTAGCTCTTGACTCTGTCTTACCTACACGTCCGTCGGTATTTATGACGGACACCAGCCAATCATATTCCAGTGAGGGGGAACACAGGTGTACGCATATTCCATTATATCAAGTAGTCATGTGTCTCGAGGCAATTCCCTGACCACTGGAAGATTATCTCGGATCACAGACACCAAGGCCATGCATGTAAATGCTGGAATCGTTTTGGTAAATGAGAGGATAACCTGGAAGCAAGAATTCATTGGTAGTAATTGAAGAATTCAAGTTGGTTTCAAAAGGGCAAAGATATCTGGCGACTGTTCCAGAAGAAAAGATTCTACGCTGCAGATGTTGAAACGGATATCGGGAATATTAGAAAAAGAAAGGTTGAATGGTGTGTGTGGGGGGGGGTAGGTATTTTCTTTTTTTTTTTGTTTAGTTGTATTTCTTTTTGCTTTGATTTCCATGAGACTCATTTTGAGGAGAAAAGAAGAAAAAAAAAAGACCACCATAATTGTCACTATCTGTTATTAATGGCAATACAAACCAGCCACTACGTCGCTGAGAGCATAATGTGGTCTCGGGGTTGCCAACCTGAAATACAGGCATGGACACCTACTCATATGCGACATGGCACTACAGATACCCCGATATTTTGCGACTGTTGATCGGAGCAGACTCTCTAAGCGCTACCAAAGAGTCCTGGCTTCTAACAACCAACCGAAAGCAGCAACCAGCAAACTGCCAACCCTCACAGTGGAAAGTCACAGCCACTCGTTAGTCTGATGACCCAAAAGTTAAGACAATTAAAGCATTGTGGCCCTGGTAGAGAAAAGAAAGAACCGGTAAACCATATCCAGATCAGGAAACAAGGGATGGACCCCTATTCCTGTTCAACGGACATAGTAGGAGTGTGTAATCCTTTATTTGCTTTATGTGGTGATGGTACCAGGATTAAATTTATTTTGTATCGCTGAGGTTGGGGTGAAGGTTCTTTCAATTTGGGCTCTACTTTTCCTTTCTTCTTTTTGTTTGGCTTCGATCAAGGAATTTATGAGAGCCATACGTCAGTCACCAAAAATAACAAGTCATTCATATATATATATATATATATATATATATATATATATATATATATATATATATATATATGTGTGTGTGTGTGTGTGTGTGTGTGTGTGTGTGAGAGAGAGAGAGTATGTTTTGAAAAATAAAACACATTAAAATATTTAAATTTTCAGAGTGAGTTGTATATTAATATTATTTATTTTATTATTTCATTGAGGTTCCTTGACTAGATTCGGTCAGCATGGTAATCATTAGGAGAAAAAAAATTCCTTCTTATTAGTAGCAGTGAACTACAGGAGTAAATGATTATCTTCGATGAAAGTCAACTTTATCTGTAGTTTTCATTTGTTTTTATTGTTAATTTTGGTGAGTCCTTGTGTTGGTCAAACGGCCTTTTTCAAGTTGTTCTTAAGATAGAGGATGGCAGGTCTGTGACTTTCAGAATTCCCTCCTTGGTCATTTTGACAGTTTTATTGGTTGCTGGGAATGGGATGTGTGTGTATGAGATCTTTTTAGTTTTTTGAAAGTGTGTGTAATGTGTGTGTATATTTTTGTGAGTATATATATATATATATATATATATATATATATATATATGTGCACGCACACGTGGACACATGATTTAATGAAGCAAATTAAAGTACAGGTTAAATCGTTCTGGTCGTGGCGGGGGGGAAGTAAAAGTTTAATAATTAATAGTAAAGAGGAGAAAAATATACAGGGTAGAATAATGGTGAAAACATCAGAAACAAAAGCAACAAACAAAAACAATTAAATTAAAATAATTAATAACAGACATTTAAACATTTCCAACAAGATGGCACAAGGCACTCTAACTTAAGGATTTATTTTCAATGGTATATAATGTATTTATAAAATTGTAAATGTTGATCACTGCAACCCTTCTATAAGTTGAAATTCTATTTCGTCTGAGTCTTTTGACTTTCTATGAATGTTTGTTGAAGTGTACATATTCATCAAATGAAATTGCCTTGTCATGTGTAAAATGGCGATATCATATAATATAAACAAAAAGTATGGATATAAACAAAAAGTATGGATAACAGACATACTTTTCAGAATACACACACACACACACACACACACACACACACACACACACACACACACACACATATGCTTTGTTTGATCAAGAGGTCTTACGTGACCAATTTGGTCAAAGTCAAGTCAGATATAATGACGGTTTCCCCTAAGGGACGCAGGTTCGAATCCTGCCGGAGGACGCAAAGTTTTCTAACGAGATTTCTCGAATATTCAGACCGGTAGAAATAAATAAATAAATATACTGTTTAATAATTAAATAAAAACAGAGCATCTACTCAAATAATAATACCCATTTAAAGAATAACGATTAAACAAATAATATATATATATATATATATATATATAAGATGAGAACGAATAGCGTACAATTCCAACGTTCGTAGCATTTAATTTCAAAGAGGGTTCAATACAAAGTAGAGCAAATATTCTTTATTTTAGGATATTACATCGAAAAAAACTATTTATGTGAACAATTTATATGTACATCATATTCGATTGGTTGATCTGAGTAAAGCCCACAAACCTTACAATCACCTCGCCTTTTCTCTTTTTTCTTAAAAAGAGGCTGTATTTTGCTTTTAAATCTGAATAAATAGTTCACACGTCAGCATTTTACAATCACCTGCTGAGATTCATTTGATACGCATTGAAACACGACTGCAATTGTATAAGGATTTTGACTTTTTTTTTCGATGTAATATTCTAAAATAAAGTATATATATATTTTAAGACATTTTTATGTTTATACATTCTTTATTAGAGATACAAATATTTAAGTAAATGCTCTATTTTATAATAAACAACATTTACCGGCCTGAAGGTCCGAGAAATTCTCATAGAAAATTTGCGTCCTGCGACAGGAATCGATCCTGTATCCTATACGGAGCCGTCATATAGCCTGACACGCTTTTACCGATTTCGCCACAGAGGGGCGTTTCGGCGAGTGAGGTTGATTTTACTGTTTTTAAACTAAAATTTTGCATGATTTTTTCACGTACATTCATATCTGCTCGATACGTATCCAAATGTAAACAAATGACGTCACACATTATGAAATGGACAAAGTCTGACAATTATTTTAAGACATTTTTATGTTTGTACATTCTTTTTTATAGATACAAATATTTAAGGAAATGATCTATTTTGTAATAAACAGTATTAAACAATATTTTCCGGTCTGAAGGGCCGAGAAATCGAAATAAGAGTACGCATATTTTCTATGAAAATTTCTCGGACATTCAGGTCGGTAAATATTGTTTAATACTGTCGCCTCTAAGTGTTGACTTCAATATTCACTTTCATATTTAAACACGCTCAATCTCTGATATTTAGCACTTTATCCCATAATATAATAGCACACCTTAAGATTATATTTCTTCATATATATATATATATATATATATATATATGTGTGTGTGTGTGTGTGTGTGTCTATATTGAGAGCGTGAGAGAGATATGTATATTCTTAATGTAAATAATATTATTAAAATTCAAATTTAATTCCGATTGACCTATAACATAGATAATCATTTGTATGAAAAGATAATCATCAAAACTTGTGTATTGATCATGTAATCTTGAAGAAGATTGATATTTCAACTTACCCGTTCATTTTTTATTTCTCCCATATCTACAATTTCAGTTTTCATCGAGAAAGGTACAGAAATGGGAGGAGGTTTCATGTTTGAAATCTTTAAACCAGGGCAGAATGTTCCATGAGGAAGCTGTCAGAAAATAAAATCTTCATGCAATATTCACAATTATTGATAAAGGGATTATAATGAATATACTTGTGCCATTTATTTTTGCTGATATATAAATGTTAATGTGTATCATGTGGATGTTTATTTTGCCGGGAAAGGGTTCGAGTATTGGATTACAAGCTTTATTGGCTGTTCTAGCGTAGCTTTAACAGAAAGTATCAAACAACTTTAAAAACATGTTATTCCACCATCGATTACTGCCTAACATCTATGCCTCATCAGTCGTAGGATATTCCTTTCTTGTATAGAATTTTCACGCATAAAACAAGACAATATGCAGCTCCTGGAGTTGTGGGGGATACCAAATAAATAAATGCATGATTCTGATTTAAAATATCTAAAGATTGATCCTTTCCAGTGCATTTTGCTTTAAGCAATCAATATATTTTAGATATACTGATCATGCTTTGTTAATATATCTCTTCAAAACGATTTTGTAAATAAACCAAACAACATCAATCCTACAACAGATTTTATTTATGAAACAGAAACAAACGGCACATTAAAATTCTATAAGTTATTTTAATTTTTATTTCGACGGTGGAGTAATGGATAGCGGCTCGGATTAAGGAATCAGAGAGCTGAGTTCGAATTCCAGTTGAATCCATTATATTCACTTACGTGCTATGAATACTTTTCTTCTCCCCCAGCTATGGGTAAATAGCAGGAATGACCGCGTTGGATGTCAACTGATCTACCGCAGAAAGAAATGACAACATACTGCAGAAAAAATCTGCCTCATCAGTCATGTATCGAAAGTCATGCATCACGCATGATACATCACTGAAGTACATTCGCTAATCTTTATAAAAAAATTAATATTAAATCGCTGCTCTAGGTTCGTATTTTCCGTCAATGATATAGCATAAACACATAAAATTTCCACTACTACTCGGCAACAGGTGACTCATTTAGACTTCGTCTCAAGAAAACGCGAGTTGGAACTTGTTTAGATGGGATCGAGTACAAATACTTGCCTGATATCTTACCCTAACGAGAGTTCGATTTCATTCCGAGAATTAAATTATCAAACCTCGTGCGTATGTGTGTGTGTGTGTGTTGAAGAAAAGACAGATGAACTGTCAGAGTAACTTTTTTCTTTTATCTTATAATTATGCCATTATAGTCTTAATATTATTTACATGTAGACATCGAAGGAGAATCTGCGGAGAAAACAAAATTATCCAGTTGAAAGCTACCAAGCGCATTTAAATAGATGCCGTGGGCGACGAATAATCATTTCGTCTCTGATATCATCAATTTTATCTTTATTTTATCGCCTAAGATCCATGACGTAGAATATTATTTAGACGACTTATTTTGTTGAATTATACATCAGTAAATATGTGGCCTGGCATGTACGCATTAACCGAATTATGATTGAAATTATCCACTGTATAATGTTCTACCTATTATATTAACAACTGAATTAAGTGCATTGTCAAGGAACGTGATTGTGTTAAAAATAAATGTCTTTTGCGTAAAACGTTTGTTGCAAGTCCTCCGATGGGTAACGATGTTCATGCAAAAAAGTTTTGTTTTTGCAGATGCTGTAAAGGATGTCTGGTAACCGGATAGGGAGAGTCCATCGACGCCGATTCTTTTTCGTTCATATTTTCCAAAACTTAGGATAACACACATACACACAAACAATATATATATTTTTTCTTTGTGGAGTTTTTAAGCATTTAAATTACTATCAATCGTTAAAATCTGTTTTTATCTAAATTGCTAAAGCTATACCACCCCTCCCCTTCCTCCAAAAACCCTACGTACATCTCTTATCTCTTTACTTCCCCATTTTTTCTTTTTCCGTTCTTTCTTTTTTTCTTTTCCCATATCATTTCCGTTGTGTTGACCGATTAAAGGAGGTCAATGTCTGATCCTTACCCCCTCCTTCCTCAATAATAAGTATTATAATAAAAAGAGACATAAAAATAAATCTTAATACTCTCCCTTCTCTCTCTAATGTCGACAATGTCTCTCATACCATCCCTCACCACCCTATATGTCAATTTATATAAACTTAATACTATTTTAAATTCATTTTTCGTTTCACCTTTTGAAAGTGAAGTCTGAAGATCCAGAGAAAAATAAAATTCTCTGGTGAAATAAATTATTACAATGGAGCCTTAAAGTGGTTTGTTTTTCTTTAAATTATATATATATATATATATATGTGTGTGTGTGTGTGTGTGTGTGTGTGTGTGTGTGTGTGTGTGTGTGTGTGTGGTTTTAAAAATAGCATACAGAAATTGAAAATAAATTTGATTGCGCTTTTCGGAATTTACGGCTTCATCAAATCCAAAAAAGAAAGAAAGAAATGTGTGTATGTGTATTTGTGTGTTTGTTTAAATAATGAATTTTGCTTTCGAGTCATTCTGAAAATGAGACGAGGATTAGCCTTAAATTCGATACAAAAATGCTGGGAAACTATTTAACAACTTTCAATATGAATAAGAATTATAAAGGGAAAAAAAATGAATAAATACGAACAACCTTTTTAGAAGTCATTCAATTTCTTTCTTCTTTAATCACAAGGAACGTCAGCTTAAGTAAAAGGTGCAAAGATTCATTATTTAAGCATACACACAGACATTTCTTTCTATCATTTTGGGATTCGATAAAGCCTTATAGCGAAAAGCGTAATCAAATCTATTTTCAATGAAATGTTTTCCATTTTCACACACACACACACACACACACACACATATATATATATATATATATATATATATATATATATATATATATATATATATATATATATACGCTTTGTTTGATCAAGAGGTCTTACGTGGCCGATTTGGTCAAAGTCACGTTAGATCTAATGACGTCTGACCCTAGAGAATAATCAATAATAAATAATAAAATAAATAATAAAAGTTAAATCAGTTTGTCTGATGAGTGCAAAAGCGTGAAACCCAGGGTTACAAACTCATATCCATATGACTGAATATGTTAGTTCTATCACCGACATTGAGCGCTTTCCAGTAAGTGCAGCGCATATATATATATATATATATATATATATATATATATATATATATATATATATATATTTCACAGCAAAAAAAAATCTAAAATTACCTTATGTTATTGTGTATATTTAGGCAGCAATTTTCCATTGATGCATGTTTCATTAACTAATATAGACAAGTTTTGTCTATTTATTTTAAGTAAGTTCCTTTCATATTGTCTGATAAGCTTAATAACATTATCATTGAAAGACGAAAGGAAATCACCGTATTGATACATGTTTAAATCTTATCTAAGCTTTCGGCTTACATAAGCCATTATCAAAGATGACAATTACATTTCAATATATCAAACAATACACGGACGAAACAATAATGATAGTCTGTTTTTGTTGCATGAAAAATTTCAAAGCAACGACAAACTCGTGTATACGAGACGCGGAAGCGAAAATCGCATCGCAGCTCGTGACGACACAAATGACTACGCGAGTGTGAAAACGAGAGGTATTTAAGTATGGGAAGCCGTTGGTATAAACCAATGGCTTCTGTTATCAATTATAGGAATTTAGGAATATTTGTGGATATTTCGTAGTTTATTTTGTTGGGGTTAGGTTTCAACTGTTTTATGTATATAGTTTCAAGAATTTTTAGTTTTTGTTTATTGTTTTCATGTTTAAGTATAGTTGTGTTTTCAACAAGGATTTTCCGGAATTGCGTACGCGGCCAGGCATGTTGTTTTAAATGCCTAAAAATGTTAGAGTTATCATTGAAATGTAGAGTCGGGCGTCGCGAAAGCGAGTTTGTGTTGTGACCAACATAAATATTATTTAATCCATTGGAGATACAATCTCCCAAAGCGCACTTGAATTTGTAAACTATGTTGGTTTTTTGCAAATCACTAACGGGGAGGGGGAAAGAATCACTGCGAATAATTAAGTTGGATATACTAGATTTAGTGTAGTATATGATTAATCTAATGTTATATATATATATATATATATATATATATATATATATATATATATATATATATATATATATATATATGCCCGCTCTCCTGTATAATGAATTTTCTCATATGCTTTCATTTTCAGTAACCCGTTGCATCTTACTGGCTTTATTGCGTTGCTTAGGGTGAAATGATTTTGAAAAAACCATTTCGCGGCTTAAGCACCTCGCATTTTTTGTAGAACTTCGTGCATGTATTATCATAAATTTATACAATAAAATAAGGAACTTTTAGTGACATTTAGAGACTACTTGAAACGATTTTCCTCTGAGGAAGCCTAAAGAAAATTTTCGGTAAGAGTTTTATAACGAAAACAACAAAGGAGTATTCGAATAATTCTTGGATTAATCCTTGTTTCCTGTATTTAAGACAAAGAAATTAGTAACAATAAAATATCAGCTTATTCACTCACCATGAAATCTTCTGAATCTTTCTTGTCAGTGAAAAAGTCGATGTAGTCGTTTATAATATAGGCGTCTGGTAAGATAAACTCTATACGAATAAGACTGGTCATTTCACGTGATCTGGGCAATATCCAGTTAACTGCAAATAGTAAATAACAGAATAAAAGGATTAAAATATGTCTTAATTTGTGCTACATCTCTCTCTCTCTCTCTCTCTCTCTCTCTCTCTCTCTCTCTCTAGCTTTCTTTCTGTTGTAGGGAACAAACTGATGACTCTCAGTATACAAAGAAGTGATACACCTCTATTAAATGGACTGTTCCAGTAGTAATATAAGCCTCTATGGTGTTGGTCTCAGGGGGTATGCTTTCCAGCAATCATCAAAACGTTGAACTCTCTGCCTTCGGTCAGAGAGGAACCCAAACGAGGCTATACCAAAGGGCAGAGTCCCGTCTGGTTTGGTAGGCAGCTATCCGATCGCCTTTTTTACGGGGTCTACGGGGAATTTTTGCCCTAGCCTACGGCTTTGGGCCGTATCCTACCTCGCCCTTGAGATAAATGACCTTGCTTTCCAGCAAGCATCAAAACGTCGAATTCCCTGCCTTCGGACAGAGAAGAAACCAGACGAGACTATGTCGAAGGGCAGAATCTCATCTCGGGGAAACAGCTCCCCTGTGACACCTACTGTAGGCAGTTACCCGACCGCGTTTTTACGGGGTCTACGTGGATTTTTTGCCCGAGCCTACGGCCTTGTACCATATCCTACCTCGCGGTGAGGTAAATGACGAGACTATGTCGAAGGGCAGAGTCTCATCTCGGGAAACAGCTACCCTGTGACATCTACTGGGGCGTTCTGGGGTTGACTCTTAGTCACTGCCACCAATATGTGACCCGGTCGATCGGACTTTATAATGCCCTGTGATTATTGCATCTAAAACAATTATATTTCTCAGCGTCTGTTCGATTGGTTTCTAAATAAGCAAGTACATAATTAACTGAAAACAACTAATAGGGATAATATTATATAATTAGTACATTAGCTCATATCAAGCACGACTTAGATTTACTACTACTTCTACAGAATGAAGCTTGGAAAATAAAATATACCAATGAAAACTCCTTTGAAAATAACGAATTGTCCGAAAGTACTTGGGACAATAATTTCTTCGAACAATATTGACACTAATTTAAAACTCATTAAAAAAAAAAAAAAACTCTAGAGAAAACTGAATAAAAACTTATAAACTTCTTTGTCTGCCACATTCAATGAAACATTCTTATTTTTACAATAACCTGTCTATATTTCTATACATGATCCAATGAATAAAAGCTTTGGTTTAAGGAACCTAAAGGTGACTTGTGAGTTCAATACCCGGCCACAGCAGAGGGAAAAAACTTGGACAGTTGAGTTACCAAGGGGAAATAACTGATACTGAGATATCCAAAAGGCATGGTACGTGAAATTAGAACAATCTACCAGCGTGGACAAAGTAAATAGTTCGGTTAGAAACTAATATCACCTTAAGAAGGCAAGAGCGTACAACGGCCGGAACGTTGTAAATATGGCAATAAAGATGAGAACAACAGTCCGAACAATGTAAATGGTGTAAATATTTAAAATAATGTTCACCCTGTACAAGGCCCAAGAGTCACTCGAGTTAGAGAGTTACACAGTAAGAGGTGCAGTTTATAAAAGAACGATTACTGCTTATATATATATATATATATATATATATATATATATATATATATATATATATATATATTATTAAAATTAAATTATTTGCTCTGAATTTACATTGAGCTCACTGAATTTTATCCTCCTTAGGTTTACCCATACGGATTACCTAGTTTTTCATAAACTATATATATATATGTGTGTGTGTGTGTGTGTGTGTGTGTGTGTGAGAGAGAGAGAGAGAGAGAGAGAGAGTGTGTGTGTGTGTGTGTGTGCGCGTGCGTGTGTATATGTAAGCAGCAATCCTTCTTTCATACACAGTTCATGCATTTTTTTTTCTTTTCAGATGATAAATTCTATAAAAACTGTCCGAATGTTCTTTTAATCCGAGTGCTTTCGGCTATACATTTAGCCATTTTCAAGGATGAAATATTTTAACCTTTCTGATCATAGCTCAATTACATCTCATTTAAATATTCATGGATACCTACCGGACATTATTTGTAACATACTTGTTGACAACACAAATATAATAGCATCATCTACATGCCAAAAAAAAAATGGCTAAAAATAATTGAAGCCTTATTTATAAAAGCAAAAAAAATAACAATTAATAATATCAACTATATATGGACACAATATCTTGGCCGTGTTTTGAAAGATGAAAACATTATTTAAATATATACATGTAACAAACTATTTCTTATTTAACAATTAAAATATTTCATGAATGAAGTTGAACGATATAAATTATTAATAGTTAATTCTATATTTTAAATAAACAAATTTGTAATCACAATTTTGAATCACCATCACGAAAACTCGACAGATAACGGTCAGACACTACACCTGAAGATTGCATGAACTGCATGAAACCATCCTGGGTAAGACGATAAACTATATCCGCGTCCTGGGTAAGACGATAAACTACATCCGCGTCCTGGGTAAGACGATAAACTACATCCGCGTCCTGGGTAAGACGATAAACTACATCCGCGTCCTGAGTAAGACGATAAACTTCATCCAACAACAAGGCCTCTGATCGGTAGGTTTTGAGAAGCGTGGAACTACCTCTTAATTGCTGATGCTCTCAGGGGTGGTAGCACCTGTTAGGGCCCCAGCTATGGGTAAATAGTTAACCCCCAATACCAGCATTATATTTTTGTAAAAAATTATTACCAGCAATACAGTTTTGCAAAAAATATTACCAGCAATAATTTTTGGAGAAAAAATATTACCAGCAATACATTTTTGAAAAAAATATTAACAGCAATAAAATTCTTGTCAGCTTGAAATAACCCATTGAAGTGTTGATATGCCGTAAACCAAACCAAACCAAACCAAATCAAACTGTATGAAACTCTATGGAATGTTATTGAAGTTGGATATTATGCATATTCATATATATATATATATATATATATATATATATATATATATATATATATATATATATATATATATACACGTGTTTGTGTGTGTAATAAATTTAGATGGAGTGTATATCATCATAATACACTTTTCTCTCTCTCTCTCTATCTATCTATCTATCTATCTATACACACACACACATATAGTATGATGGGTAAACTGTTGCCATTTTTTATTTTTAATTTCGCGCGTGCGCGTTGTTTGATTTTTTTTATCTTGATGTCTGCACAGTAAAGTAGGGTCAGTTGGGCAGCGTCTGTGAGAAAAAGACCACCATGTCGCAATTCACTTCGCCAAAAATTTGAAAACAGCATGGTGAATTATTTGGCATTCGCACCGGAAGTTTCAATACGAATGTTTGGGTGTCAATCTGAGGAGAGTGCAGAGGATTCGGAAAGAGTTGGATGAGTTTAATTGGTTATTGCGAAGGTACGAAACTCGGAAAACTCACTCTGATCGTTGACAAAAAAAGAACTCCCGAATTTGATGGTGAAGACTTCTGACTCAATAAGGAAGCCTACATCAAGTGCCTTGAGAAGGTAGTGCTGCCCTGAGTCAGGAGGGTGACTACTGGAAGACCCTATGTTGGGCAACAGAATTATATACCATGCCGCGCAAGCAGGCGAACCCAGTCATAGATGTCAGACAATTACTGCGAACACATCATCCCTTATATCTGGCTGCCTAACTCCCTAGATTATTATGTGTGGCGACAAGTTGAGTGAGAGACTAACAAAACTCCTTATAACACCAAAGATGAACTTAAGGCAAGAATTATACCAGTATTCACCAGCTTAAATAAGCAGACCATCCAGAAGAATTGCAAGAGATTCCAAAGTCGTCTAGAGGCCGTGGTTGAAGTCAATGACGGCTTCTTGAATAAATTTTATTCTTTAGTATTTCAAGATACTTTTGTGTAATTTTGTAAAATATACTGTTAAAATCAGATATCAATGTTATTTTCATTTTTGCGTAATTTAGACGGCAATTTATCCATCGCATAATATATATATATATATATATATATATATATATATATATATATATATATATGAAGAAATATACTCTTAAGGTGTGCTATATTTATGGGATAAAGTGCTCAGTATCAGAGATAGAGTGTGTAAATATAAAAAGTGAACATAGAAGTCAACACTTAGAAGCGACAGGCTGTTTCATGCTAGACACTCAAGATATTGTGTCAGGCCTAACGAAGTGTTGACTTCAATGTTCACTTTTATATATATATATATATATATATATATATATATATATATATATATATATATATCATAGTCATAAATTGAACTGGTGTAAGCATCTTAATTCTAAAAGGGGCAAATATCTAACGAAACTTTCAACCATTTCTTCGTCAGACATCAAACGTTGGCGATAAAATTACTTTCTTTTTCAACACGAACAGCGAAATACACTTTTAGGAAACAAAATGGAAGAACAAACTGGTGCACAATTAAAATATAAGATTATCTTCAATCAAATTCGGGAAATCAATTCAATTTCTAAAATTAAAAACGGATAAACTTGATAAACAAACCTGAAGATACACTAGAAATGCACCGGGAGAACAATAATATTTGTTTCTCTCTTGATGCATTACGGTGATGTTTGGATTCATTTCATTCTGTCATTTAAAAAAAAAAACAAAAAAAAAACGTTATTTTCCAATTATTCAGTAAATAAACCTTTAGATTTCTATGAGAAAATCTGAACAAATGATCAAATATGATTTTTTTTTTTGTCTGAAGAAATTTTTTTTGTTCAGGCCAGCTTTTCAGCATCGTCTCCTACACAGAAACACAAAATCAATCTCATATACTGTTTTTGGCTCAACAAAATCATCTTTACAGATTATGCTGAATTAATCCCCCAGATATATGGTTGAAGATTAACTTCTTTTGAAATCGGTTTACGAAACCTAATCTCTACCTAGTCTTAAAGACTTCATAGCAAAAGCAAATTTGTTTCCAACAGTTTTCCCAAGAATGATAATGCTAAAATTAGCCATTTTCATACAAGAAAAATCCAAGATTGACTTAGCAGTGAGCGTTACTCTTAGCTGAAATTAATAAAATCTTTCTCGTAAAACAGTTTTTCGGCAAAATAGTTTTATATTTCACTATTATCGCCTTTTCTAGTTTTAATGAAAGTTTCCTTTCAAGACATCAGTTTTAGCTACATTGCCGTTGTAGATATTAAATAACTTGATTATTCTGTAGAACAAACTCCAGAGAGAATGCTTCCCTGGCGGCTACAATCTTGGCCTCTTTAAGTCCAGAATCAACTATATCTATCCTATTCATCCACATAATACTCGCTTACTTCCTCCTTCCCTCTTCCTTACAACTATCTGCCTCTGTAACACTCTACTTTGAGTGGTACTTGGGCCTTGTATTGAGTGAACTGTCACAAAACTTCTTCTAACTGCATATGTTACTTATTTTTGTTGTTATTGTTGTTGAAAATGTTCACGTGGTGTGGGCTTTATTATGTTCTTAAATAGTTTCGTTAGATCGAGAATTTCAGATGTCTGGTGACAAGCTCGAAATATCTAAACTGTCAGCTGTATACAACCGTTTTCTAAGATCAATTGTTAAAATTGGCTCCGGGCTAGTGAAGCGTGTGTGTCTTAGCAAGGACCATCGCACTTCGAACAACGTAAATTGACGCCACAGAATCACAAACAAAAGAACTGTACCAGATGACAGAAACCACATCATTTCATAACAGAAACCACGTCACTACTTTTAAAAGCAGCAACAACTAAAATGAAGAGAACATTCTGGAACATAGTCAAGATGGTGATATTCCACACTACTTCAAACAAAAGGTTAGGAAGGTTAGATTGATTGATATGTTTGTTTAACGGCATATCAACTACTTATGGGTCATTTAATCCCAAAATTTAATTTTCTTGGGAGTTTGAACTAATAAAAATATGATATACGTTATTCTGCTTTCACAATTGAATACATGGTAGATAATACTCAGCTTTTGTGCATATACATGTTTGTATGGTCATAATTACTAGAGGCATATGTGTGTTTTATGTTGTAGTTTTGTTGAAGTTATATTTTGGACATTATTTACATTATTCGGACTATTGTCCTCATCTTTGTCGCCATATTTATCACAACGTTTCGGCCGTTGTAAACTCCGGCCTTCTTCAGGTGGTTGGAATGTCGAACTGAACCCTATATATTTGCTTACTGGGGTAGACTGTTCTAGTTACACGTGTCATGTTTGATGGATGTCAGTTATCAGTTATCTCCTGTTAATCTCCCTTTGAAAGTTCTCCACTGCCTTAACCGGATATTGAACTCACTCTTTGGACAATAGTCCGAATAATGTAAATAATGTACATAATACCTCATCTCAGAATTATATTTTGGAATTGTTAAGGGGTCCACCCCTTTTTATACAAGTGGACTCGCCCGGTGTGTACTTGTACTGCTGCCTAAGAATACCCGGAAGTGAGAGAGTGAAAGTGTGAGGTAACCTTTGTAGGAGTCACAGTTGCGAGCACGTAGACTCAGAAGCGTATTACCAATTGTATTATTGCGTCAATACATTTATTTGCTATATTTCATTCCTGCGTTTGTCATTCATTTGAGACCAGATTTCATCCCGGAATCCACAACAGGAATACAGTTTGATTTCTTTAAGAAATTGTAGGATATTATATGGATTAATGTCATGAAAGTTATTTCATGTTGTTTGGGTGATTAAATTTGTTAAGAGGCACATCAACCTCTAGGGGTTATTTAATGCCGAAATCTAAATATTTTTTATATCATTTTATATCACTTTCAAGGTAAAAGAGATGTTTTCAGATATATACTTTGTAGATCATAACTGTATTACTGTTAATTTCACTACATACATGCAGTGATCCCTCGCTAATTCGCCGTTCTACTATCATGGATTCACGACATGGCGGATTTTTAAAATATATATATGGAAAATATATCGCGGAGTTTCTGGAAAATTCTAGAAAAATCGCGATGTATGAACACCTAAAATTTTTCATTAAACCCATTAAAATATTAATAATAAATATTATTTCCTGGTTTAGGAGCAACAAAACAAACGTAAAATAGCAATAGAAAGGGTACCGTTGTCCGAAGAGACATAAAATACAATTATCGGTTGCACAGTAGAAGTCATCATCAGCTTCATCATCATCATTTCTACTGTGCAGCAAATTCATCACCATCATCATTCAAATTCTACTTCAACTTCTTTCGAGTTGAATACAGTAACAATCTTTATTTATTTATTTTTTTTAATCTAAAGTTAATCTAAACTTAACAGTTGTCCTTGTTATTAATAGCGTACTGTAATGGGTGGGTTGTTAACAATACAGGGAGGGTTTTAAAAGGCCAAATACACGTTAGATAGATACTGTAAATATGGCGTGCCTACTTCGCGGAAATTCAGTTATCGCGGCCCGTCTCCGAACCAATCCACTGCGATAAACGAGGGATCACTGTATATGTTTGGTAATGTTTTTTATAAAAAATGTATTACTTGTATTTTTTATACTTGTTTTAGTGTTGTATTGATTGTCATTTTGTTATAAAAATGTATTGTTGGTCATTTTACTATAAAAATCACCCGTTGATTTTTTTGGTGGGGAGGTTCACTATTTACCAATCGCTGTGACCCTAACAAATGCTACCAGCCCGAGTCAGGATGGACCTGGGAACAACAGCATTTAAGAGGTGGTTCAACGCTCCTTAAAACCTCTAATCTCCCGGTCAGAGGCTGCTGGATGCGATTTATCGTCATACCCAGGGCGACGTTAGGAAGGAAGCCCTTATCAATACTGGAAAGAACAATAACTCTTGAACTTATTTTGTCAATTTTATAAATTTCATCTACAACAGTACGGGCAGCTCGGTGAATGAATGTCGAATGTTTCCTTATAAGGAAACGGCTACTCTAACTAGTACCATTTGTTTGCGATTCCTGAAAGCAGTTCTTTTATTCTCCTTTCTCCTCAGTAAAGTTTTCGCGTTCCCTTTCATTCTCAGTAACTCATTGCGTCTTAGTGGCATTATCTCTTTTCTTGGGGTGAGATGACTCAAAAATGAACATGTTAGTGAGAAAACAGTGATGTTCGACCAGAAATTTTGGTGAAAATCTTTACGTAGAATTTTATGAAAAGTGCGGGTGTTAAGATTCTTTTAAAGCACATTATCACAAAAGAGGAAGAGAGAAAAGTGGATATTTATATAGATATTTAATCTTAAATGCTTATTTCTTGAAACGCATCTATCTGGCTCTGCTGAGCTGTAGACATAATCTACTCGAACCCTAGGGGTCCCCCCGCACAGGCAATACCTTCCCTTCAGGGAGAGTCTATGATCATTACCTGGCAACAAAGGCGGACCCAAATTGGCTAATGTCGAGGAGATTTGAGTAATTAAGTCCACGTACACGTACGCTAGTATTCCACTTTAAACTCGACCTTGCGTTACATTACACTCGAGTGTGCGTGGCGTTAAATACTTACTTTTCAAACCACATACATGGATTGCTACACATACAGATGCATGCAGCTAAAAAATATGAGAAAAGAAGTCGATGAGAAAAACAGGAAACTTATTGCCTTCTCTCCTTACTTTACTATACTTCTAGGATAAGCAATTTCCATGGAAGGGAATATTCGGTATTCATTGAGCGAACAGTTAACGTTGCCAGCGGTTGAAATTTATTAAATACTAGCAGTAGAGCCCGGCGTTGCCCGGGGATGTAACAGTAAGAGATAGATCAATTATCGACCATCATAAAGACTGAAAAATAAAATTGACAAAGATTATTGTTTAAGGTTGATGGACACGCATGTCTTAATTTTTTTTTTTTTTTTTTTTTACGAATTGGTCAAACCCAAACTCAAACAAAACATTGTTTTCAATCGCTATGAGTCTACCGATTGAATAGAATTTTATTATAAACAATTGTCTTCTAAATGGAATTTTTAAAGCATTTTGAATGTAAAAATAAAGAAAAAAGTGTGTAAGACAATAAGAAACACTACCTGCCCCAAAAAGTGAAGTTTTGTTGAAATCGGTTGAAAATGTAGGAAACTGATTCCATATATAAACGAACACACACACACACACACACACACACACACACACACACACACCATGGATTTTATAAGTATAACTCGATATGAGTTGTCTCCCTTCCATTCTGGCGACTTAATCGTGTTTTCAAATTGATTTCGTGCAAAAACAATTGTGTTTTTCCAATTTTGGGCGCTGTCAGAACCACCGCAAGGTAATTTTACGTAGTCCTGTGAAGTTTTGTTGAAATTATAGGTCGCCCAGAGCGGATCGAACTTACTAATCATTCGTAATTGATCTAGCGAGACAAACTTGCTAACCACGGCACAACATCCCTTTCTAGTTGTATCTGCTAGTCATTTTAATTGTTGTTCCTGTTGGAAGTTTTCACGTGATGCTGTCTGTTATTTGGTAAAGTTCTTTCTTATTTAGTCGCATCAGTCTATAAGATCTCATAAAGGCTTGTCTTTAAGACCTAAAATCGCCAAAACCAGACAATACCCTAACTCATTTTCAGGTTAGTCAAAGAGTTACCCTCTGCTAAAAGATTCATTCACTTGAAGCCATTTTTAATCATTGATCGGGAAAAAAAGCTATATATAACTGATAGTTTAGAAATGAGTTTCTACTTTTTTTTTTCTTCTGTCCCCTTTTATAGAATAAATAAAACTCTGGGGCGCAATTTAAATTTTAATAAGGAAAAATTGGTGATTAATTTTGAAAACAGGAAAATTTTTAAAGAAGTTTCTAGAATTTAGCATATATTTTTAAGACATTACATTGTAGATTTAAATATGTTTGTGTGACACCTTTGCTTGATGCGTTTTGGCAAAGAACATTACCTTTAATGATTATCATTTTTAGTTTGACATTCCCCAAAGAGGATTAGCGGTACGGTTCTCATCTATGAAGAATCTGCTACTTTTTCAGAGATGTCAGTAATGATTGATTTTACCCATTGAGGAAGGCAAAAGGGAAAGGATTATCCACTTCTCCTTAAAGATTAAATAATTTAGCACCCAGTTTAAAATATCAAATGACAAAAATCTGAATTAAACACGAGAGCCACATGCTTGGTTTTTCTAGCTTTGTAAAAATAAAGATTTTTTTTAAAAATAAAAATAACTCATAAATTACTCTTTGTTAACTTTGGGGCGTACCTGGATACCATTCAGGGCGTATTATTTGCGCAGGGCCGTACCGGTTGAGAAACGTCAGGTTAGATATTTCTGAACGAGTTGGACGTCATTACATCGATATGAGAATCTAGATGTTATTAAAGAACATGACTTGAGTTCTTAGGATAAAATTTTGGTTTTACATGTGTTGACTTCGATTATTAACTGTTAAAAGTCCAGTAATAGAAGGAAAGAAGAACAGAAAAAAAGGGGAGACTTATTGTATACATCGTTACCAAGACATTGTAGAGAACAACAGTTAATATTGTATATATAAATCAATGAAAATGATTCCATCCAACAGCCTATGCCACTACTATTGTTAATCTCACTGCACTACGATTACCTGCCCATACACTACAAAGGATTTTTTGTTATCTAGTTAATAACCATGAACATGAACAAACATCAGCCAGTCCTACTGATGGTTTGCTACGCCACTGATAATAAACCTTACATTCAGCTATAAAGCTAAAATCCTTTTGGGATTTCACGTGATAAATATCTAAGTATAGTGTCCCCTCCATTGGTGTCCTTGGAGACATCATCAGATTCCATTAGCTGGTCAAGTAGAGCGACTTGGCAGATTCAAATAGGTTCGGATCAATGCGATTTTTTTTTAATCCTTTGAGGATATTAAGAAGCTATGAGCGTACAGAAATTTGTGAACGTTGACTTAAAATGTGAGAAAAAGGTTTTAGAATGATGATGCGCCAAGCGTCCAGTGTGAATGCTTTTGAAAAGCAACGCGCAAAACATGGCGTTTAATTGAAACAGAACACTATCTACTAATTTTGGCTATTTTTTTTTAAAAAACTACTCAGTAATTTTAAAAAATGAAATATCTAAAGCATTCTGGTTTGGTTTGGCTTGGTTTGTTTTCTTTTACGGCATATCAACCTCAATGGGTTATTTAATGCCGACAAGATTATTATTGCTGCTAATATTTATTTTTTTTTCAAAAATGTATTGCTGGCAATATGTTATTTTCAAAAATGTATTGCTGGCAAAATATGCCACTTTTGAAAAATGTATTACTGGCAATACATGTTATTTTTCTAAAATGTATTGCTGGCAATATATGTTATTTTTAAAAAATGTATTGTTCGTAATAATTAAAAAAAAGAATGTATTGCTAGTATAAAATTCCATTTCTACGCTTTCACAGTACCCGACGCCAGAAAATGTTAAAAAATTACCAATAAATTTTAAATTTATTATAATTGCCGCTCTTATTTCCTGATAATGTCATGTGTAGATATTCGTATTTTAAAAAATCGATACGTTTATACACAAAAAAATTCAAAATGTATTTTAAAATACTGCGATCCACTGAATTGTAGTGTGCTTTTTTATTTATAATTACTAGATAAAGTTTTTATTTAATAACAATATCACTTGACCTCCACAAATTTATACAGGATTTTAAAAAGATTATAAATTATTCTATTTATATTATATTTATATTTATATTTTTGTAAAAATTCATTGTTCATCGGAAAAAGTTTTCGTAAGACAGTAGTATCCATAATATATTTCATTCATAAAAATAATTAAAATCTTTTTTAATTAAGCAATGTCTTAGTCTTACTGCATTTTTTATTTTTCGATTCAGAACAGATTTTCTGTAGCTGGAGGTCATATTTGACAAAAAGAATTTGTTGATTTAAATTTTCGGACTGTTTGTCCTTATGACAAAAATGAACATTAAGTGCTACAAAAAATTTTTTTTCGAAATTTCATAAAATTTAATAAGTGACAAATCTAAAAAATATTTCACCAAGATTTTTTGAAAAAGAAACACTTTAAAAAATAATATATTTTAGTTTTGATTAAGTCCTAAATTTTCATTAAAATCCGACACTTATTTTATTTTTCTAAGAATGTCCAAATTAGCGTGCTTTTCATTGCAAAAAACACACAAACTTCTCGAGAAAATTTAAGGTCCCACAGAGACTCCAGAAAAACAAGATTTATAACCAAAATTCCGAAGGTTCCAAAAGAATTCCTGAAAAATAATTTTGACATCAAATGTTTAGGCTTTCCTCTAACAATAACAAAGATTTTGATGATAAAACTGTTTTTATTAAGATTCAGGCATTTATCATATCATGTATGTTCAATTTTAGGAATTTTTATATATATATATATATATATATATATATATATATATATATATATATATATATATATATATATATATATATATATATAGGGAGACGGGTAAATTGTCGTAATTTTATTTTTAATTTCACGCATGCGCGTAATGCGTTTTTGATTTTGTCGGCTGCACAGTATAGTAAAGTCAGTTGGGTACCGTCTATAAAAAGGAGCAGTATGACACAATTCACTCCGCTAGAAATTTTGAAACGGCATGCTGTATTGGTTGGCATTTGCACTGGAAGTTCCAATATGAACATTTCAGAGCGTTTGGGCGTCAATTTGAGGACGCTGCAGAGGATTACAGAGAGAGTTGCATGATATATCCAGTGAACATCTTGGAGTTTGCAGTGATCGCTAGCGATGGATACGTTATGCCTCCATTCATCTTCCCCCGGGGCCTCAGACTCAACACGGAGGCCTACATCAAGTGTGTTGGGGAAGTAGTGCTGCCCTGGGTCAAGAGGGTGGCTGCTGGAAGACCATATGTCCGGCAACATGAATCTATATCATGCAACACAAGCGGGAGAACCCAGTCACGGCTGTCAGACAATTTCTGCGACCACATCACCCCTTACATCTGGCCACCTAACTCTCTAGACTGCAACCCTCTGGATTATTATGTGTGGGGCGCAGTTGAGCGAGAGACCACCGAAACTCTTTGTAACACTATTGATAAACTGAAGTCAGTCATCGTCTTTGTTGAAAAGCCAACATACGTATTAACATTTTTTCAGAGATGCAATCTCCCAAAGAGCATTTAAATTGATATACGATGTTGGTATTTTATAAGACATTAGTTGACGGAGAATAGTTGTTTTGGACAACTAGGTTGGTTGTATTAAATTTAGTATAGTATAAAATTAATTTTATTTTTTTTACTTGGATCAGTGGGGAATATATTAGTTTTTATAAGTCTTTTTAGTATCTGCTTATAATTAGAATGCATTTGATTACTGCATAGTATTTTGATATGTTTACAGTTATTTGAGGTCATATTATGTTCATTTTTATTTATGTCAATATTCCCAATAGCTCGTCTAATTTGTTCATCAACGATGTAATTAGTAAGGTCATTATTAATGAGGGTTTGTTTATTTTTTAAAATTCAGTATAGAATATCTTTCTTATGTTTATATGTTCTTTTTTTTTATTTTTTTATAGATACAAATATTTAAGTAAATGCTCTGTTAATAATAAACAGTATTAACAACATTTACCGGCCGAAATGTCCGAGAAATTATCATAGAAAATATGCGTCCTCCGTCAGGAATTGAACCTGTATCCTATACGGAACTATCATATATGCTGACGTGCCTTAACTTTCATATCTTTCTTGTTGAAGAGTTTGCTTTTGCACGGTTTATAAAGTTTATGCATAAACACGTGCACTTTCAACTATAAAAGTGAATACCCTATTACAAAATAGCAATTAGACGAAACTTAAAATAGACAAAATACGTCTAAACTATTTAACCAAATATATATATATATATATATATATATATATATATATATATATATATATATGCTCTCTTCGTGGTTGTGAATATCTCCCGCGTGTAATATTCAAATCTTAGATGATATGTTGAACTCTTGTCTATCAGTTATGTAATAAATATATTTTGTACTCTGCGACATTTTTATAATCCAAAATATTTACATTTATAATGTGTCCCATTATTATGGGATAGCCTCTATTGAAACATATGTTTTGATACTTATTTAGAAAATATAATCGTACGCCCAGACTGACTTACCTGTGATATAAGCGTCAAGTTTCATACGAATTTTGTGGTTGGTATCATAATCACAAAGTTCAAGGTGCAAAGATTCTATATCTCGAGGGTATTCTTTCTCTCTAGGAAACTGTAAAAAAAAAAAAAAGATTAAATATAAAAAGAAATCCATTTTTAAAACAGGCACTCGTATGAATTAATATAGATTTTGAGAAAGTAAGACATTTCTATCAGGCATTTTTTCTACTAATTTAACCGTTATTTTTTGGATAGCCACATGTTGTAGCAGACATTTTTTTTTATTTATTTTTTAGTGTGAATTATGTTTACCGGTGTGCAGATTCAAGAAACTTAACAAAGGAAATGTCCTCTCGGTAGTAGTAATTCCCACGGTTTAGTAGTGATAGTAAATTTTGAGAAACTGTATTTTCTTTAAAGATTTTTAGATCCTGATACAAATTCAAAATCTAAATCTGATTTGAAAATGTACAAAACATAACTAAACTGATATTTATATGGAGATGACGTATCTCCAAAGCCATATCAGTTTCCATTTGCTAAAATTTTTGTAAAAATATTGTTTGTTTTTTTTTTTGTTTTTTTTTGTTTTTGAATGCTTTAACGACAGACATATCAGATTTATAAGTTTATCTCCTGAAAATTATATTTTATATATTCTGAAGTAATCTATTAATTGTATTCTGAAAAACATACAGCGGAAGAGGAGGATTTATCTACTGATAATTATTTGTGAAGCGCATATTCCAGAAGCTAATTGAAAACATCTACATAAATGAAGCATAATCTCTATCTCTTTCTTTCACTTTCTTTTTCTCTTTCTTTCTCTTTCTCACTCTCTCTCTCTATATATATATATGCACACCACACACACACACACACACACACATATATATATATATATATATATATATAGACAGACAGACAGATAGATAGACAGACAGATAGATAGATAGATAGATATGGATATACTGAGATAGATAGATAGATAGATAGATAGATAGATAGATAGACATGGATATACTGAGATAGATAGATAGATAGATAGATAGATATGGATATACTGAGATAGATAGATAGATAGATAGATAGATAGATAGATAGATAGATAGATAGATAGATAGATAGATAGACATGGATATACTGAGATAGATAGATAGATAGATAGATAGATAGATAGATAGATAGATAGATAGATACCGGGTGTAACAGCAAAATTGTCTAATTGTTAGATTAAGCTTTGAACCGTTGGAAATGATTAAAGATATATTATAATGGAATTCTCCGAGGTTTTTATAACACTATTGGACTCTACTTTGAACAATAAGAATGTATTTAGCTCTAAGTTAAAATGATGATCCTTCATACTGTTATGACCTCCTCATCGATTTTTCCTCTCTATTGTTCCCTCTTTTTAAACTTATTCACCGTTCTCTTGATGGTTCTTGAATGGACTTTGAAGATGGAAGCCAGAGTTTGAATCTTGGTACCATTACTGAATGTATGAATGATCTTTTTCCTCTCGCCATTGCTCAATGGAGAAGACATAGTGCAGCTGACACGAAAGGATTTTAATCAGTTCTCTTTCTAGTTGAATAAATCAAAGGGTTTTTCAGTGATTCTTATGGCAAATGGTGTCAAGATGGCTAAACGTGTAACCTGAAAACCTGGAGAAAGAAACTCAATTAGTTTAATAGTGTTTTAGATATTAAACATTTTGTGGGATGGGCAATTATTGTATGCTGCTACACGATTTGAACAATTTTGCTGTTACATCCTATATATATATATATATATATATATATATATATATATAATAATCAGGACAAGAGTAAAATATATAATATAAAGGCTCAAACATTAATATTCCCATGGTTATAATTTATTATATTCGAATTGTGAAAATCAAGATCCAATTCATCAGACCTTCAAATTCAACATAACAAATTTAGTCAATTTTTGAATTTGTAGGTCTGATGAATTGGATCTTAATTACGATTCAAAATGTAATAAATTATAACCATGGAATATTAGTGTTTGAGCCTTTTTTATTATATTCTTACTCTGTCCTGACATTGAGTTTACCTGGATCCTCTTGAGAATTTATATATATATATATATATATATATATATATATATATATATATATATTGACCACTAATATTATCTCTCTCACTCTTTTCTCTCTCTCTCTCTCTCGCTATATATATATATATAATTAAAAGTTTTGTCACCAACATCCCGACTCCAGAGTTTCGTAGACGGGCCCGTCTGTCCAATCGTTAGACAGTATCTTTAATTGAGATAACAATATACAAATTTTTATATATCAACAATAATATTGGGCAAAAATGTATCACAAAGTTTAAAAAAAATTTGTGTGACGCGTTTCGTACTTCCTGGCTTCATTTCACTAAATAACATCGCACTAACATAACAAATTTAGTCAAATGAAGTCCTAAAGGACGAAACGCGTCATACAAAAACATTTTTCACCATGCATTTTACTTTATATGTTACTATAGTGGATAAACGCATTTGAAATAAACGCCTCATTTTTATTTTTGTGTAACTGTATTCCCTGTAACTCTGGTGTCAGAGTATTCTGGACCCCTCGAGTTTGATGCAATAAGGTACTGCCACAAGGTTTCGAACCTCGTGATAAGGCTCCTTGCAATGCAATATTGCGAACTATGACAAGGTAGAAACAAGACAGGGAAGAACAGACGCTAAACTTGGGTCAGTAAATAAAATCGTATTTATCTGCCACGGAAACCTCAATGAATGTGTCACATGGTCGCTTTCAAATAGAACGCCTATACACGAACATAGGAGCCAAGGAAAAAAATTCTAGTGCCCGTAACCATTGTTCTACAGGTGTTGGAATCCAATGACTCTTCCTCTAGTGCAAAGGTACTACTAAAGGTTTTGAATCCCTGGGTCGAGGCTTTCGTCAGTAACCGAGAAGATGCTAGTACATTTACGAAAATGAATATTTATAATAATTATTACTTATAATAATTAACTCGAAGTTATTATCCAGAAATAATTATTTATTAATAAGCTCACATCAACGCATTGGACGAGCGAAAGAAGCATTCCAAAAACTAAATAAAGCGTTGAAAAACGGAAAAAAATCCGTTAGAAGCAAAGAAAAGAGTGCTGAATTGCTATGGGATATACATCCTCTTATATGGCATCGAATATTCTCCCTACCGATATTGACAAAACTGGAGACAGCAGAAATGTGGTTCTACGGAAGGATACTGAGAATTCCATGGACGGGGCGAGTAAGCATCAAGGAAGTCTTAAAGAAAACGGCAACAGAAAGAATACTTATACTTAGAAAAAGACAGCTGAAGTTTCTCGGACACATAATCAGAAAGCATTGATTGTTTTTTTTCTTTAGCGACATATCAACACCTCTATGGGTTATTTTATGCTGAAATCTAAATATTTTGTACACGGTTTTATTTTATGTTTATTTTTGGCGATAATAATGGCTTTAATGATACAAGTCTAACTAATTAACCCATAGCTTGGGAGAGAAAAGGAAGGATTCATACCTTTCCCAAGAGTATTTACGCGTAAGTGAATATAACGAACCCAACTGGAATTGAAACTGGTCTCTCCGATTAACAATTCGGAGACATTAGCCATTAAATTGCCTGCACATCAAAGTTTACAACACTTGATATTCCCAAGCGGTCAATGTGGAAGGAGAGCTTGGAAAACTTAACCCGCTCGTGTCATAGTGAGGGCAAAAGAGATAGGCGAAAGCAGTTAGCCACTTACCTGAAGAACTTATGTGAATGGATAACGACAGAGCAGGGGTGGGGGTCTTAGCAAACAGGAAATACTGCTAAGAGGGATAGGAAGTTGTGGAAAAGCTATGAACGTTCATATCTTGAAAAGACGTGGCACAAGGAAGAAGAAAAACAGGCGCCATATATGAATACTGTATATTTATAAAGTCGATTATGTCAGACTTACGACATAATAATGGTCACGTGGCCGTTTGCTTTCTGACCATGAGATCCAGGTTCGAATCTCACCATGGTCGATTTGTCAGGAATGTGATTCTTGATCAGTCTGGAGGAGGTGAACCCAGCGTGTGACACCTTTGGAAAGTTCCTGAAAAGCATACAACGGGTTGACCCAAGCCTTGTGAGTGAAATTGGGTAGACACAACCGTTGGAAGCTGCCGGTGGTTGTGCTAGCACGAAGGCACAAGTCATCATGACTGAGGCTTTGAGAATGCTAGTCTTATTCAGACTGTTGATCATGCTAAATAACATGTTATCTCCCAGAAACTGTAATAAAGGTCCGCTCAGTATAGTGACAGTATAAACCACAGTTGGGCTCTGTGGGCGTTGAAGAAACACAAATGTGCCTGAGCAGGCGTCTGCAATGGGGATTAGCTAACTATCATCCTCGGATAGGAGTGGCTGCGCCATTTACATGTTTTATTACATTACAGTATAATAGAGAAAGTTTTCCTAAACGTTAACAAAGGCTGTTTCTAATCCGATGGTCAGTTGAAGGAAGGATGTAATAGAAATAATAGGTAAATGGTGAGAAACCACGCCCCTTTAATATTTGAATAGACTAACTAATAAGATGAAGATTTTATAGCTCTGATATGGGCAACGTTTGAAAACCCGCAGCCGAAACTATCTTTTAATGATGATAAGAATAGTAAGTAGAGGCTCTCTTAAATGAGCTCCAATCAGTTGTTAACTGGGGTAAGAAATGGCTTGTTAATTTTAACGCCTCCAAAATGAAACTGCTGTCTTTTAATTGGCTTTTGCCTTCCATCTGAATTGCTGATTCTTATATTCCATTGCGCTTTCTTGTTCCCATGTTTTCCACTGACATGAAGTTGAGTGATTATAATGAATCAGTTGCTAGGTCTGCGGCTAGGAAATTTGGTCTACTGAGATGGACAAAGTTTGAAAAACCCAGCAGCCGAAACTAACTTTTAATCTTGATACAAATAGTGAGATTGTTTCGATAAAGTAGAACGGGAAACTGCTCTCGAAAATGGCCCCAAATCAGTTGTTAATTAGGATGAGAAATGGTTGGTAAATGAAACTGTTACCTTTTAGTCATTTAGAGAACTACTTCTATTCCATTAGCATGGCTAATGCTAACCTCCAGGAGAGCAAACCATTTTCACGTTTTCTGCTGACATGAAGTGAGGTGATTATACCGAATCAATTGCTACGTCTGTTGCTAGGAGTCACTGTGTCATGTTAGACCATTTATGTCGCATGTATGCATGTATTTATGTTTGCATGTTTATGAATCTGAAGGGACGCGACACAAAGAAGGAGGAGGAGAAGAAGCGCCGCCATATATGAAGTGTGTAAATATTACCAAAGTCTGTCTCAAATATGATGGGCAGTTGAAGGAAGCGGATGTAAGGAAGTGAAACAGAAGTGGTAGGCAAATGATGAAGGGACGCGGATGGTAGGCGAATGATGAAGGGACGCGGATGGTAGGCGGATGATGAAGGGACGCGGAGGGTAGGCGGATGATGAAGGAACGCGGATGGTAGGCGGATGATGAAGGGACGCGGATGGTAGGCAAATGATGAAGGGACGCGGATGGTAGGCGAATGATGAAGGACGCGGATGGAGGCGGAGGGACGCGGAGGGTAGGCGGATGCTGAAGGGACGCGGATGGTAGGCAAATGATGAAGGGACGCGGATGGTAGGCGGATGATGAAGGGACGCGGATTGTAGGCAAATGATGAAGGGACGCGGAGGGTAGGCGGATGATGAAGGGACGCGGATGGTAGGCAAATGATGAAGGGACGCGGAGTGTAGGCGGATGATGAAGGGACGCGGAGGGTAGGCGGATGATGAAGGGACGCGGTGGGTAGGCGGATGATGAAGGGACGCAGCATATAAAGTAGGAGAAGAAGCTGACTTACCCAACGGAAGTTACTGACATGATTCAGCTCATAGAGCGGCATTGTCCACGGAGAGTTTGGAATACAGGGTGTTTTTGGTACCAGCGAAGTTACTTGGCATTCCCGCTTCTTCCGTCCACGTAGATCTAGAAATTATATTCGATATTATTTGCCAAATAAATGTGATTACAAACGGGTTCACGAGTGAAAAATCAGTGGGTAATGAAAGAAAAGTCTATAGAAGTATTGAATGTTAACATTTATTTGGAGGCCGTTTAAATGAGCGTTAGTAAACGTTGGAGTAATGGATAGCGGCTTGGATTGAGGAATCGGTAGAACCGAGTTCGAATTCCAGTCGAATCCTTTGCATTCACTTACGTGCTAATACCCTTGGGAAAGGTAGAATCCTATTCTTCTCCTCCAAGCTATGGGTAAATAGTAGGACAGGCCGGGTTCTATAGCCTTGGATGGCAACTGGTCTACCACAGAAAGAAATGGCAACCTACTACTGGAAAAAACCTGCCTCCTCAGTCATGTATCGAAAGCTACATGATCGCCTAAGCGCGTATCACGCATGACACTTAACTGACTGACTGAAAATTTTAAGCACATAAATAAACACACAAAAATGTACAAAAAAAATACACGGTCACTTCGTAAGGAATTTGTGGAGTTAACACGTGTGTGCGTGGGCCCATCAGAACAATATAAAAATCACAATATTTTCAAACTATCTTAAAACAGTTTACTTGCCCGGCAAGATGAATACAACTGTGTCTCACTTCAGCCCGTTTCTCTGACCGCTGAACGAACAGTATCAAATTACGACTCCCAACTTGGCGAGAATGCTTTTAACGCCACACGGCCGCTGATACTTCTCTAAAACTCGCAAAGACTTTAAAGAAAAACAAAACACGATTGAATTTTTGTTTCCAGATTTTTCCACAAGTTCTTGTGTTGTAAAAAGAGAAGGAAATAAAAACTTCTTTATTTTGTAGCACTCACGTTAATCGTTTTCTATTAACATTAGTACCCGACATGCAATATTTATCATTTACCAATTTAAAATAAATAAATATGAAGACAATTTTTTATTCATAAATTTCTGAACATTTACTAAATTATTAAAATATATGAACCAACTATAAGGAAATTGTTAAATTCTTCCTAAAACCAGATTTTCTGATTCATGCTACACTAATTTCCTCCCCTGGCCGGATATGAACGCCGCGAACATCCAAAACTGAACTAAAATTCTGTCAACTGCGCATAGGCTCCGCAGATACTTTCTATTTTTACTTATACGCTCAAAGAAAAAATACGCAGTACAATCCAGATTTTCTACCCAATAGCACCCAATTCCGTCTAAAGAAGCAAAAAAACTGATTTGAGCCTAAGAAAGGATAAAAAAAGCCTACCAAAGGTACATTTTCAGCAGTTGGACGGTATCTTGATCCGAGTTCACTGACTTTGTCCGAAAGCGACCTATCCCATCTCCAAGAGGCAGCTCGCCAAAGGCCGTCGCCCTAATAAGTCACAACACTTTCTCCTTCCGTACGCCTCACCGGACGCCTTTTAAAACTCCACTAATATCGTTTTTCAACGAGACATCTACACTGATTTATCATTTTTTATAACGTTAATACAGTGATTTATTTCTTTAAATTTTCTTTGTTTTGACACCTTACGCTTAATATTACAAAATCCTTTTTATTTACCATTTTATAAAGTTCGAATCAATGGGTAATTAGCTATATTGTTTTTTTAACTTTCCAATCTAATAAGAAAGAAGTTTTTATTATTTTTGTTGTCAATTCTCAAGAATAAAGAAAATGTATAAATTCACTTGCCTATGTTTAAGTTTATTTCAATTTCTATGTATCGCTTTAAGAATTGCCGAGGAGTGAGGGTAGTTAAAATAATAGCGGTTTCAAGGAAAAAACCGTCATAAAAAAATTATTGTTTCAATATAAATTAATTTAACACATACGCAGGTAAACAGAATAACAATAATTTATTTGTTTGGTTCAAACAAATCAATTGAGACACAAGAAAGGAAATTAATTTGGTACAGTTTTAAATTGCTTGTTAATGATTAATTTCATGTGAAATGAATGTTAATTTCAGATGCCTGCCTGCATGAAAAGAGACAGGATATATATATATATATATATATATATATATATATATATATATATATATATATATAGAGAGAGAGAGAGAGAGAGAGAGGGGGAATGGGAGATTTTTACATGCACAGGTTTTCGTTGAAATTTCATCTATAGCATTTGTCAGTGGAAAGGGGATAGACGGCTATATTATTCTTCTACGCACCGTGTCCCTCCATGGCAAGCAATCATGGCTCTCCCCAACTTCATGTACTTTGTAGCTCTTAATAAATTTTATCTTTTTGATATCTCCCTAAAAACCTGCTCCGCCATCCATTCACTGAAGCTCTCTAGGTAGGTTACACGTTCCTCCGTCGCTCTTGAAACAAATTGTAAAAAGTCTTGTCTACGAAACTTTGGAGTCGAGGTGCTGAATATAACATCAATCATCTAAGTGACAAATATATATATATATATATATATAATTTGTCATATACATATATATATATATATATATATATATAGTCAAGGTAATAAATCCGTTGGTATATAATCCAGGTGGATCCTAGTAATATAAAATATTAAAACTGATCCACAAAAAGAGCTCAATGTATTTATTATTACAAAGCAAAAATTAATACATAGTAACATCCAAAATTCACCTTATATGAGTAATAAGCTTATTTCGACCGACGAAAATATTCGGCATTCTTATTCAACCCCGCTAAAGACTGAGTGCGTGTCGGAAATAGAAATTTAACTGTGAAAGCTAAAAAAAAAAAGACGTCGGAAAACTAATATAGAATTTATCCATTTCAATGTTTCAGTCAGACGAAAGGCATGAGGGAGTGGTCAAGGGAGATGGAAGGTATTTGCCTTAAATCGAAGAGTTTTTATAAAATTAACCTTATGACATATATAATATTAACCATATGACATTAAATTGGTGTTATATGAAGAATGAAATGTTAATTTAAAGAGGAATAAAAAGGGGTTTAAAAATATATAGATAAAGTTATATGTAAAAAAACAAAATCATACTTAAAAGTAAAAAATCATATTCCAAAAAACAAGCCATATTTAAAAATATGTAATATTTAAATAATTTATATGTAAAAATAAGTAAATAAATAAAAATTATATTTAAAAATAAATTATATTAAAAAATAAACAGGTTATATTTAAAATAAAAACATATTAAAAATAATAATATAAGATAAAAAATTATATATTTAAATAATAAAAATATAAAGAAATAAAATAAAATAAAAAAGTTATTTTTAAAATAAGTTATATCTAAAAACAAGTTATATTTAAAAATACAAAGTATACTTAAAAATACCTAGTTATATTTAAAAATACAAAGTTATATTCAAAAACAGCCTTAAAATATATAGATAAAGAGATAAAAGAAAAGTGATTTCTTATAATAATGGACAATTTATAAGATCAAATTAATATAGTGTAAAGATGGGAATGAAGAGTTAGAGAAATATAGTAGCTAATTAAGTAAATCTTATTAATAAAAAAGAAGAATTTATACTCACCTTCGGTAACTCTGACCAATTGTTTCTGTCGGTAATAATACAGACAATGAACTACGTTATTTGTGTCCGTCACTTTTAAGCTAGTGATGTCCTTCGTGTGATCTTCACGAATCAGAAGCACCTTTGATTTATTCATTAATTTTACTTCTACGTTTACTGAGTATGTGTCTGGAAGGAACAGTGATTTTACTCTACTGCTATCTGCAAAATAAACATTTAAAGATCTAAATAACGCTGCATTTTCTTATATCAATTTCGATTTCTCATCTACAAACTTCTCCCCACACAAAATAGCTTACTCGATAAATATCTGCAAAATAAGATATATGGATTAACATGGAAACTGTGGTGTTATTTGTTGTAAGCAATAACGACAGAGTAAACTATATAGAGAGTATGAGAGGTAACCTTGGTGTTAGTGGGTTTTTTTTTTCTCTCAAACGATACCTTGACTGTTTTGTTTTTTACGGCTTATTAACCCTTTAAAGGTTAAGGCCGAAATATATTTGGAATTTTTAGAAAAATCCGTTTTATTGTGAGTAAATATGGCATTAATAGTGTTTTGAGAATAACAATAATTTTTTCCCCCCAGTTACAAGTCCTACTATTTGACACATAGTTTGCGGGGGGAGTGTTCATACTCTCCCCAAGGATATTTGCGTGTAAGTGAATGTAACAAACCCGACTTTAATTCGAACTCGGCGATTTTTTTATTTTGACCCGCTTACATCCACCCGAACAAGCGATAGGAATGAAACATGAAATTACAAACACCCTAATCGAAAATACTTTTCATCTCAACGCATTCAGAATTATTGGTAATAAATATATTAGTTTTGTGATGTCAACGAAGACTCGTTGTCACTTTTGTAATGCTCGTTGTAGTAGAGATTTTGTAATCGCAGATACAACTTTAGTAACGACGTTGAACAATACTGGTATCAGCACTTGCACTGATAGTACTTGCTCGATAGTAGTCGCTTCGTATAGTGATCCGAATAGAGAAATAGAATAGAGAATAGAGTAGAAAATAGCGGTCCATATAGTAATAGCGGATAGAGCAGAAATAGCGAACCTTTAGACGTCACGTAACCTCCTACTTATGCGTTTCCTCTATGATCACGTGGTCTACTTAATTCAATAATGGGATCGTCTGCGTTTGCTTACTGGCGATCTATGTTCAAACTCAAGTGTCAGCAACGACACACTTTATTCCTATATAACAATTAGTTATTGATATTTTAACTCTTTTTCTTGTTTCTTCTTTTCTTTCCTTCAAATACACATTACTACTCTTCTATACTTCAAGACTATCGACCTCAATGCTTTCAAATTAGCAACCAATTTCATTTCAAACTCCTTCTTCGGCAGTTTTTGGCGTCTTTTTTCAAGCCTTGCTCTTCTTATTTCAAGCCTTGCTCTTCTTTATCACTTACTAACTGCGATTGACATTTTGCAATCGCTGTAAGATTCTGTTAGTAAAAGTTTAACGGGATCATCGATTGTTGAAGTTCTAATTGATTAACTGATTAATTTGTTTTTTACGGATTATCAACCTCTTCGAAGGTTATTTAAAGCCGAAACATATTTTGGATTCTAAGAATAGTTCTTTTTGCGAGGGAACAATGCATTTGGAATTTTTGAGAATAACAATTTCCAGATACAAATGCTAATATTTAACCCATGTGGAAGAGGTGAAGGATTCCTATATTTCCCAAGGGTATTTGCGTGTAAGTATAACGAACCTGACCAGAATCCATTCTCACTAATAAGGGTAAATCAAAAAGCTCGTTAACTATTACATCATCCTAAACACCCTCAAGCGGTGTTGTTATTGCAACAACCTAATCGACCACATTGTTCATCTCAACGCATTGTTAAACTTTAGTAATAAACCTATTTGTTATTAGTATTTTAACTCATTCTGTTTTTTTCCTCAAATACACATTACTACTCTTCTTGCTTTAGTCAGGCACATGGTCACAAATATGGGTCTTCTTGTGATAATCGAACTTACTACTCACTAATAAGGATTAACCATTACGTCACCTTCAGGACCCTCTAGCGGAGTCGTTATTGCAACAAGCTAATCGATCACATTGTTCATCTCAACGCATTCTTAAACATTAGTAATAGACCTATTTGTTATTGCTATTTAAACTCTTCCTGTTTCAATTTACACTATTTACATTGTTCGGACTATTGTCCTCAGCTTTATTGACATATTCACGACGTTTCGGTCGTTGTTCGCTCCGGATTTCTTCATGAAATATACATTAGAATTTTGAACTGAACACTTTATTTAGTCCACGAGGATAGATTTTTCTAGTTTCACATGCCATGCCTTTTTCTGGATATCTCATTTCTTCGGTGTCTCTTATTTTAGCCTTGTGTCATACTAAGTGAAACTTAGGCGTGTGCAAAAGTTCCCAGCCCTACTTTTTTAAAACAATATGGGTGCGTGCTTAGCGTAGCGATTATCGCTGAATCGCCGTGCCGGGGTCAATTTCCTTCCGAGTTCAGTGCGTTCACTTTCGCACCAATAACCTTGAGAAAGATAAGAAACCAAAAGTTTATCCATTAACCCATCACTTCTCACAACGGATATGGGTTAATTAGCAGGGAAAAATTGAGCTCTCTAGCCTTGACTGGCAACCAGTCTAGGAGAGGAACTAAGTTTTTTGGAGTAGGGCTGACAAATCCACTTTGTAAAAACATGCTTTCTACGGAAACCATAGCAGCAACACGTAAGCATGATGAGATTTACCCTGTACGGAACTAGGGAGTTTAATGTCACTAAAGAGGAAAACAGCGGGACCTGTCGTAAAAATGGATAAAGAACATTTACTTTCGACCGATGATTATCAGTAAGGGAAATCAACATCAAAGTACAGAGCAAGAAGCTCAGACAGAAAGAAAGTTACGGAAGAAGATAAATTACTTTTTTAGACAAAGATGGGAAGACAAAGAAAAATGTTATCTATAAAACTGACCATCCAGCGAAAAGGCGAACAGACGGAAAGAAGCAGATCTCAGAAAATGAACAGGGTAGACAGCCTCTGAACTGTTCACCTCTCCCCTCACTTACGCATCATCTTCGCTCGATTATAGCAGTAGGTCATAACCCAATAATAAAATCTGGTTTACTGCTAGAAATTGTTTTGTCTTTCACTCGTGGGTAATGATCTGACCGAAGGGTAATTTTTAAGCCACAAGCATTTGACTGGAAGAAATCGCACCCTGTCAACAAACATGGTGTCTGGTCTGAGCTGCAACGCAACACTATGCATTTCGTTATAAGCTAAGCTAAATATCAAGCCTCGCCATAGAGATTTGCAAATTCTTGCACAAAACGAGCGTGTTTTTGTTTTGAAATCATTCTTATAAATCAGTAAACAAAAATTGTCTTCTTACCCAAAGCTTTGCACTTAGTCCTTTTGCTGCTGACGGGTGCAACCGTGAAAAGTGAAAGTGAAAGTAGGCAATATCTAAAGAAGGTACAGACAGTCATTTCTTTCTTTACGATTGTCGACAAAGTCAAATTCCTGAACAATTAAATCTGAAGAAAAAAAGAAAACATTAAAATTATAAATATTTTTTGTTTGAATTTATGAAATAATTATTGTACACAGTTTTGTTTGTGATAGTATCTTCATTTTGGTTAGAGTCACAAGGTTTCAGCCGTTGTACTCTCCAGCCTTCTTCAAGATATCTGTCATTTCTGGTATTTCGAATTAAATTCTTTATTCAATAAACGGGAGTAAGCGTTAATTTCCAATTTATGCGAAAACATTATTTTCTGATAAATTCAGAAAACGTTACCGAATACAACAAGCAAGAGGATACATCGGCCAAAACGTGGAGATTATAACAGCCAAGATAATGACCAAGATCAAACGTATAAAAAGTATAAATATTATTTACACTATTTACATTGTCCTCATTTTTGTTATTGTTACCACAACGTTTCGGCCGTTGTGCCTGCCAGACTTCATCAGGTGTATATCGAACTGAATAACCTACAGGGAATTCTGAACAACACTTTATTTAATCTAAGGGCTAGACTGTTCTCATGGCTAAAAATATCTCGTTTAAATCTTATCTTTAGTACTGCTCAGTTATTGCTCGCCTGTTTCCACTGAGTACACACTGCCAGGCCGGAGAATTGAACTCACAATTACTATATATATATATCACCAAATACAAAAACCAACGCTTTAATCTCCTCGGCTATTGTCTATTGTCCATAAAACAATTCTCTGCAGTGAACTTGGAGCTTTAAACCTAACCTTCCACTACTACTGCTACAGCACAAATCAGCAGTTAGGTTAGGTTTAAGGCGCCAAGTTCACTACAAAGAACTGTTCTACGGACAATAGCTAGTGAGTTAAAGTGTTGGTGGTGAATTTGATGACATAGTAATTGTAAGTTCAATCCCTGGAGTGGGCAGTATGTATATGGACAGAATGAAAACAGGCGAACAATATATGAGTAGCAATAAAAATAAGAACTAGACACGAGAACAGTCTGTCCCCGTAGATTAAATATAAAGATGTTAGTTCAGAATTCCCTGTAGATTATTTAAATCGATATACAGCTGATGAAGGCCAGAAGTCGTAACGGCCGAAACGTTGTGTTAACCACTAGAAGGAAATAGTGTAAATAATGATAACTCTTCATCCCAGTCCTCATCACAGAAATTCAGAGAGAAATTATAAATATTGTTTAAAAAGTTATGAAAAATTATTTATAAAAAAAAAATAAGAGGTCTCAAGCTAAATAAATGGTATGTATAAATTGTTTTTATAAAACAACATTTAAAAAATTGTATTTGATTTAAAATGCTAAAAACAGCCTGATACCTAGCGTTAGGTCGTTCATGCTGATAGTTACAACTGCCAACACAAATAAATACCTAATAGTAGAGGCTACAAAAAGTACTTATTATACTAGTCTACCCATACCGTCAAAAATACCGGCAATTGTTAGAAAGTTTTAGTCGTGAGATGCAATGAAAAAAAAAATGAAACAATGTATTGAGATTCAATAAAACAGAGAAAAAGAATTCACAACTAAAATAAAGGCCTATGAACCGCTTAATTAATTCGTTTCTTTACATTTTTTAAACGTTTTATAGTAATTATTATTCGTTGATTACTATTGATATTATATAAATCGTTTCTGGCTCTATTTTTGTTATGTTAAAAATTCTATGTTTAATATAACAGTGAAAGGGAGGAAAAAGATTAGCAACAGAACGACAATGACAGCTACAACAAAGCTTATTTCAAGACCAACTTGATGTAAGGCCATAACTTAATAGACAAAGCTGTATGAGTGTCTCACGTGGAACGCTTGGACAAATTACATTACAATCAAATAAACGTAAAGGAACATTTATGATCCAGAATGTTGATGACGATATTTCATCATTCTAAAAACAACCTTTCCACCAGTAAAGATTGATGATAATATTTCATCGTTCTAAAAACAACCTTCCCACCAGTAATGATAGATGATGATATTTCATCATTCTAACAATCTGAAACTTCATTATTATAAAAACGAACTTTTCACCACAAGCAAGGTCAACAGAATAGAGTAGAAAGTAGCAGTAGTAAATAGAGAACAACACAGACATGTCTTCGCTCCGGGAAAATCGACGGTTGACGGTTTCAAATGCTTCCCTTAACCACGAAATTCTCGGAACAAGCAAAATCAAGTCAAAACAAACTTTTAAAGAAATCAAGAGACAATAACACAGAACATTTTAACACGTACAATGCTAATATTGTAATAAAGATCACGTAAAGAAAAATACATATTCTTGTCATTAATGTCAATACGAATCTCAAAGTCTTATAGTTGTCATTGTTGCAGATAGATAGGAATAGACTGAGATAGATAGATAGATAGATAGATAGATAGATAATATATTTATATGCATATGCTTGTGTGATTGTATTCCTCTATACGTGTGTATCTGTGTTGCACAGATCCTATACTTGCATGTATGCGACGCTGTTTGTATACGTGTGCTTGTGCAACATATTCATGTGTTTATGTATTTGCACCTTAGGCTTATATGTTGCTGCCTCAGTGTGTACGTAGATAGATAGATAGATAGATAGATAGATAGATAGATAGATAGATAGATAGATGGGTGTATGTGTGTGCGTGTGCAAGTGTATTCATGCGTGTGCAAGTGTCTTGTGCAAATTTCTGCTTTGTACTCGTACGCATGTGCATCGGCGTGTAAGTAAATTTGTGCGTATGTGTGTGCATATATTTGTCTCTTGTGCTTGTATATATGTTTTTGTGTATGCGAAGAGAGATATATAGATAGATAAACTGATAATGTATGTGCGTGTGCTTGTGCAAGTGTATGTGTGTGTACCTGTGTGTACCTGTGTGTGCATGTGTACGGACCTGAGCCTCGTGCTTTTCTGTACGTGATTTTGTGTGTATGTGTATGAGTGTGCTTTTTATTGTATTGAGATGTATTCGTGCATGCGAACACGCGTGTGTGTATATTAAAGTCATTTCATGATTTTCCCCAGTCAGTTCTACTAAAAGAGCATCTGCTGAGACATTCGCAATCACAAGTGTCATTTGTAACAATTGTAGAAATAACATTTATCCAATGAATATTCCGGATCCGCGTGACGATTTCATTCACTCACAAAATGATTGTTGCAGAATCAACTAAAGATTTACATATAAACTTAATTTTAGTTTCTTGTGCAAGTTAATATCGACGGCTTGTGAAACTGATATGTCACTTATTCTACAAAAACATAGATAGATAGATAGATAGATAGATAGATAGATAGATAGATAGATAGATATGAACAGACTTAGATAGATAGATAGATAGATAGATAGATAGATAGATAGATAGATAGATAGATATGAACAGACTTGGATATATATAGAGAGAGATAGATAGATAGATAGATAGATAGATTTGGTTTGGTTTGGTTTGTTTTACGGCATGTCAACCTCAATGGGACATTTAATGCCGACAACTTTTTTTCCTGGTAATATTTTTTTTTTGTCAAAAATCTATTTCTGTTAATATTTTTTTCTCAAAAACGTATAGCTGGAAATATTATTTTTTCAAAACGTATAGCTGGTAATATTATTTTTTCAAAACGTATAGCCGAAAATTTATTTCTGGTAATTTTTACAAATTATTTGTGATATTGAAACCTATTTTTATACTTTTATAATGCTTTTTACCTCAATTTTGGGGTTAACTATTTTCCCATAGCTGGGACCCTAACAGGTGCTACCACCCCGGGTCTGGGTGGACCTGGGAACACCAGCAATTAAGAGGTGGTTGCACGCTCCTCAAAACCTCCTGATCATAGGTCTTGCTGCTGGATGTAGTTTATCGTCATACCCAGGACGCGGATGTAGACTCAATTTCGGGTTAACTATTTGCCTATAGCTGGGACCCTAACAGGTGCTACCACCCCGTACCAGGGTGGACCTGGGAACACCAGCAATTAAGAGGTGGTTTCACGCTCCTCAAAACCTCCTGATCAGAGTCCTTGCTGTTTGACATAGTTTATCGTCTTACCCAGGACGCGGATGTAGTTTATCGTCTTACCCTGGACGCGGATGCAGTTTATCGTCATACCCAGGATAGATAGATAGATAGATAGATAGATAGATATGAACAATTTTAGATAGATTAAAAAGACAAGCTTATGTGACGTTTTATGCACCAACTAACCGACTAGTACTGTAACCAATCAATCTACTAAAGGAAATAGATGTTCGTAAAACACATATCCTTTTTACTGGTTGACTCATTTTAAATAAAATAGATTAATAGACTGTTAATCTTTTCTTTTACTATAAAACCCTCTGAGCTAAATATATTGACAGATGATATTATCTGTTGCTGATTCGGCCAGAAACTTTATCTTGTTCATGATTAATGCATCACGTTCTATTTTCGCACTAATTCTGAATTGTTTCAGTCGATATATATATCTGGAATATGGAAAATGCTGCAAATACTAGATTTCTCTCTTTTGATATACCACCTCCGAGACCCGTGAAGCGCAAATTCATCGGGAAACACAGTGTTCGGTGATTTCAATCGCAAATCTTTTCATTGCGCAAAATTAGATGGAAATTTATGAATTTCAATCTAATTTTGATGCCAACAATCATATTTGTTACATGAATAACCGTAATGGTTTCCTGAATATGCAGATATTGTGGTTGCAGGAAAATTGCTAGGAGACAGAATAATAGATCAAAAGTACTCAAACCCATTTCATCATGCTAGATCGGTGATGCTCGTTATTTCATGATCAAATTCTTTTAATTCGAGGATAGTGTTTTTAGTGTATTTTTTCGTGCTATTTCTATGCTCTAGGCCTGTACTTGTGGCCATATTTAGAAGAAGAGAATCCCTAGTCTATTCCACTCTCGAGGCCACTCCAAATCCCCCATTCTCACGAATAGGAGGAAAATGTAAGTGTTAAATTAAACAATTTGAATTAAACCAATGATGATGACGGGTGTTTAAAATTACTGAAGGGTTATTTAGAGTCTACAATGTTTTATGACAGCCTGGGTAAGAAAGGGCTATGACAATGTCAAAAATATTATACACCTTGGCTGGAGGTCCCCTAGTTTAGCCTGATAAACCGGCACCACCAGACCTTCATAGACTTTTTCAATCGTAATCCCTTTTGCTAAATGAAATTGGGTAAATTTTAATCTAAGCACCGGCAAAAAAAAAAAAAAAAACTACCTTGGCAATTTTTAAAAGCTATTTGTACAATTTTAACAAAACCTAAACATATGAAACTGGATTTATGCATTCTATTTTTTCAGAGAGAATTGACAACAAAAGTATTTTACACTATCCTTGTAAATTGTGGGGGTTCACTCACATCATAGCAGAAGAAATTATCTTTGTGTTCCCGGAGATAAATGCACACTTGACAGGAAATAAAACATACAGAAATAACAGAAAAGCATGGTAAGTTGTATGTTAATTTCATACAATTTATTTGCATTTTTTGCTGTGTGTATATTTTTTAGGTTAGAATTGTTTTATGGTACATATGATAAAAGGGAAAAATTACTTCGTGTTATTACAAGCCATATCACAGAGAGAAGTCGGACACGTGTTGCCCGTACCAAGGTCCGTGGTGAAGAGAATGAATTTAACGTCTTTTGACCGTATTTCTGACAGGAACAGTTTTCGTTGCATGCTGGGAGTATTTTTAATTCATTTTATACAACGTTTTTATGTTATTATTTTACTTTATTTTATTCATAATTTTCATTATTATTATTTTATATTTTGTTTGTATTTATTTATAATACTAATACTGCTGCTACTACTACTACTACTACTACTAATAATAATAATAATAATAATAATATTGCTACAAAATAAATATTCTGATAATTAAATTATTTGATATTTTTGTTGTCCATTCTCGAGAAAAAAAAACATATGAATCCAACTACTCACAACATAGTGAATTTATATGGCGAGATCAAATGAACGACATACCCGGAAAATGCATTTTTTTTTTCAAAATTTATAATCGCAGTTACTCATCATGTGTTTATTTAAATTTCCTTGTTCTCTTTTTCACAGAAATGAAATTTCAGAAATTTATGAAGAAAAGGAATTTTCATCGTTATTTCTTTATTATTTGCTAAATGATAAATGTTGCATTTTAGTTGGATCACATTTTTATAGACTTATAAATATAAAATTATTCCTGTAAATAAGCATTCTAATAAAATAAATAGTGTTTAATTCTTTTGAATTTTGAGAAAAACAAAATGTATAAATTCAGTTTATCCCTTGTTTCCTGTTCAGGATTGTTCTTCCGGTTCCGTCGAATGTCTACTTTAAACTCTATTCTCTAACTCCACCTGAACTCTGAAATGTTATTTTAGGAGTAAATAGGTTCGATTATTGTCCGCTTCACACACCATCCATTATTGTCCGGTTCACACACTAATATTTTAGTGGGGCATGCGTAGGATGTGCAACCTTCGGTTTACCATACCAACAGAATAAGGCGGTAATTCGAGAATGATTTATTAACAGTGAATTGTTTTCTAGTGAGTCTGAGTGAGAGTATTAATGTAAATGTGTGTTACGATGCATATACAGTACGCATACATAAGAATATTTTGTGTGTATGTACGTACATGTGTAATTGGCATAGAGGGTATTTCCCGTCTCCCCACACTCGCGTGTCTCGGTTAACAAAGGAGAGGGCGTGATGCATATCGCTAGAAGAGCCCATGTTTTACCGGCCAATCAGCGTGTGAGCATTCAGTTTGCTTCCATCGCGTGAATTGCTGTCAAATTTTGAATATGTATGAATTAAATATTACAGGGAAGCACCAGAATTTTAGAAATACCAAAGTGGGGGGGGGGCATGGCCCCAAAACGACTGGGAACCACTGTTCTAAAGTATTTCCTTTCTCTTTCACTACCATTAGTCCCTTACGTCTTAGTGACATTACCGCCTTGTTTGGGGTGAATCGATTAAAAAATAGAAATTGCCGTAAGTATACCTTAATAGCGGTGCCAAGAAAGAAAAACGTCTATTTGAAACACCATTTTCTTTCTTTTTGCGGGTACGTAACATTACCAAAATTTGCCACGACCCTTATCACGACCACCACTCATTTGGTTAAGAAAATTCGAACCTGAGGGACATCGCACAATTCGGTTAATAATCAACCATTGGTTATTTTCGCGCTTAAAAATCTTCTACTTAAAAAAAAACCTGCTCACGAGATTATTCTTAGGAGAAAAGGCCACCTAGAGATAATTACTTCTTCTTTGAACCCATTATTATCCACATAGTATTTTTAGGACGGTAGGCATTAATGGGATTTCGGTAGAAACTTATAATTAAAAACAGATTTGTATTTTTATCTTTTAAATTAATACCGTATTTTATGGTGGGCATTAATGTAGATACCTCCCAAAACAAAACGACACATAAGATTTATAATGCATTTTGAAAATTAAAAATCTTTCTTGAAGCATTTATTCTAATTTTAATTCCAAGCTAATAGATTAAATTTAATATTTCCAATAAGTAAAATACTTTGTTGTATTTCAAACCGATATTAAATTTATTGGCATGTTTTGGTAGCTGTCTATATCAAGTGGCACAGTGGATAAAGGCTTTGGTCAAGATCCAGTGACAGGACGCAAAGAGTGTGAGTTCAATACCCGCTTAAGGCAGTGGAGAACTTGGAGAGGGGAATTAACAGGAAATAACTGACAAATGACATTCATTAAAACATGACACGTGGAACTAGAACAGTCTACTCCAGTGAGCGAAATAAAGGGTTCAATTCGACATTCCAACCACCTGAAGAAGGCCGGAGCGTACAACGACCGAAACTTTGTAATAAATATGGCGACAAAGATGAGGACAATAGTCCGAATAATGTAAATAGTTGGAATGTTTTGTTTTTAAAATCGGCCATATTGATAAATGTGTTGACACAATATAATTATCTTTATTAAAATATATTTAAAAAATAAAATATACTATTTGAGGAAGATTGATTTAAAATTTATTTAATCTGAATTAAAACAAATATTACTTACTTTCAGTATGTGAGTGTATGATGTTTTGCCACATTTATTGATAACTGCGATAATGGCAACTGTGAGATTTAAGTAAGGGTGAAATATTTGTAGTAAAATTATAATGCGAATACACGTGAACGCTTTTTAATATATTTTTTTAACTATCCAGTAATCTAAAATATTTAGGTAAATATTCTATGTAATCTAATATTTTATTGAATTTTAAGCACTTTGACTCTAACGTCGACGCTTGTTGAGGAAATGCAAGTAAATCACTAATAAATTTAAAATTTATTATAGTTAGCACGTTTGTTTTCTGATAATGCCGCGTATGGACGTCCGTATTTACAAAAGTCCGCACGTTTCTATACATATAAAATAACTTCAAAAATTTTAAAATGATCACTGAATTGTATTAAGCTTTTCCACTTATTATTAGTTTTTACTTAATAACAATATCACCGAACTGCTACAAATTAATGCAGAATTTTAAAGGATTTAAAACTTTATAATTATTATAATTAATTTTTTTTAAAATTTCTTGTAAAAATTCATTATTCATCGAAAATCTTTTTAGAAATATGTTAGTGTCTATAATATATGTCATTCATAAAAGCAATTAAAAGCTTTTCTAATTAAATAATGTCTTAGCTTTATTGCATTTTTTATTTTGTATTTCATGATTTAGAGCAGATTTTCTGTAACTGGAGGTTATTTCGCCCCACAAAAATGTTATGATTTAAATTCTCCAAGGGCATATGCTTATAATTAATAAATAACATTAAGCGCTTCAAAAATGAATTTCTCGAAACTTCATGAAATTAAATAAGTGGTTCAGTGAGCAGTAAGAAATGTAAAAAACATATTTTTACCAAGATTTTCTAAAAAAAAAACCAAAACATTTCTAAAATAATTTCATTTATTTTTTTAATAAGTCCTGAAACTTTCATTAAAACCCGACAATTAATTATTTTTACAAGAATATCCAAAAACGCTAAAATTTCCCATACTAATTTATGGTCCTCTTTTGAAGAAACAAAATTCTAACCAAAATTTCGAACGTTCTAAAAAGGATTAAAAATATAATTTAACAATCGAAAAACCCTCTCGTTTTCTTCTTAATAATAACATAAAGATTTTAACAATAAAACTTTGTTTTTATTAAGTTTGGGGCATTTTTTCATCATGGTATGCTCATTTTTAGCGACTCTTTGGAAGTACCTATATTAATGGGTTAAGAAAAATTTTAAAGTATGTATTTATTTAACCTTTCAGGGTTAGTAAATTGTTATGATTAAATTTTAAATTTTTGAATTTGTTTACATTTATAAATGTATAGTTGCAAAGTTTTAGCTTTTTGATGGAGAAATTTCAGTAACCAGTAAATGATGATCCTACAACTAGAACATAAAATTAAGCAAAATTTTCTCAATTGCACGCGTATTCCCATTGAATTTTAACCGCCATTTTGGGACAACTTGTCTTTTCTATTTTAAAAAGAATATTTGGTAACAATCAATTAAGCTATTTTGAAGGTATAAAGCTACTGTAAACTTTAAATATTACGGAACTCATTACATTGCTTGATCTTCTACGTCAAAATAAAAATTAAAAATATGATAAAAAAAAGAAATATAAATAAGAAAAATTAGACTGACCCAGAGGCACGTTGTTCCACGTACATGTCTTGCCATTTTAAGCTTATATCAAACAAATCAAATTGATTACAACTAAAATTGTAATCTTTGATCCCAAGACGTTAACTGTGCAAAGATTAAAAGCAACGAAGTTCTCTATTCTCTTGCTGTTTTACTAAATATTTTAGAATGTAATCGAATCTCGTCCGATAAACAGAGAAACAATTTATTTAATCGCGTAGATATCGAATTAGATCATTCTGACACTAAACTAATCCCATCACATCCTTGAGATATTTATTCATAGCACTCATTAAAACAAAATAGTAGCTTATGTGAGCAGCTGATGGACATAAACACTGCGAGGTGTCCGGGACTGGGGAACAGTTGCCCGAGGCTGTACTCTCTCATTGCACTATAATTTAAAATTTTTAATTATTTATTTAATAATTTTTATTTTTATATTTTACTGTTATTAATAGTATTATCTTTATTATTCTTATCTATTTTTTTATATTCTAAATTTGTTCTTTATAATTATCTAAATTTATTAGTTCTATTTATTGATTTATTTATTTAATTTTATTTACTTTATGTTATATTATTTTATTATAGTATTTTATTATATTAATGTTGGATATTGTTGGGGCGCACCTACCTTCTAACTAGAAATGGACTGGTCCCTCTTATATAAGTCAGCTCTAGGGAGAGGACAGCAGCCCAGATAAGCTTACCCGTTACATACCGCTGGACTACAGACTTTGGATATTGTTTCGTTACTAACCAACCTTCGTTCTACTAATCACTCTATTGTTAATTGCTTTTATGAATATACCAGTATTTTCCTCTACAACTGTGTTTGTCTTGATTCATACACCGACACGCGGGAAACTCACAACATCTCAACAGTGGCGACGTGGCTTCGAACGGAAATAAGAACCGATTTCCAACACGGAAAAATTAAAGTGTTCAAGCATTTACAGCAAAGGATTGCAAGTTATCGACGAAAAGAAAAAACTAAGTTAGACATTAACTTATTGATTAAATTGGAAGCTATAATAACCAATTTTTTTGTGCTAAAAATAAAAAAAATAAAAAGTCGTGCCAGAGAATTTGATTCATTTTTTGCACACACCCCCCTCAGAAAAAAAAAACACAATTTTTCTTTTTTCTCTACACATACATAATCATGGAGCAATTTCAATCATCTATGCTGGAACTCATTAAGTATCAGATGCAAAGACAACAAGAGCGTGAAGAACGTTTTCAGAAAGAGCAACTTAAAATTCAAGAAGAGCAACTTAAATTTCAGAAAGAGCAAAAGGAAGAAAACGCAAAACGATTTCTGGAGCTACACAAAATACAAGAAAATGAAAAACAGTTATCAATGGCTGAGCTTGTACATAAAGCTATACTGTCCAAGCAGAAAGACTCGGATGAAAGTATCTTTTCCCAAGACACAATATGGTCGACGATCGAAAGTTTTACCTATAACCCAGAAAAGGAAAAGACTTTCGAAAGATAAAATCATAGATATCAGGATTTTTATGCAGTCTGTTGCCAAACATGGACAGACGAGAAAAAAATAAGATTATTACTACGAAAACTGGGAACGGCAGAACAAATTTACGGATTTTATATTAACCAAAAAGACAAGAGATTTAAAATTCGATGAAGCAATTGAATTATTAAAAGAGCTTTTTAACCCCAGATTTTCATTATTTCACAAAGGTGGAAATGTCTTTATCCAAAAAAAAGCGATCAGGAAGATTACGACGTTCGCGTCAATCGTAAATAAGACGTGTGACGATTTCTCTTGTCCGAATTATCGGCGGACAATTTCTAGTGTCTAATATTCGTGCTAGGCTTAGTGTCTAAAGATAGTGAAAATGCGAAGACGCATTTTAGCAAAATAGAAAATGACCAAAACATGACACTACAAAAAGCTAGCCAGTACTGTCAGCAATGTGTAAGCATTAAGCAAGATTCAGAAAAATAGAAACTGCTATCGCAAATGAAGAAAGTAAATAGGAAGACTCGTTTCAGTTCTCCATCGCCGGAACGGAAGTGGTATCCTACTACAAGAACGAACAGAGACTATAGAAAAAAACTCGCTCCGAGTGCATGTTATGGATGTGGCCAGTGGCACTGGTACAATGACTGCCCATATAAAAATAAAGCTTGCAGAAATTGCAAAAAGTAGGACATAAGATGTCCAAGTGCAGAAAATCGACGTTTACATTCTATTACAAATTGCTTATGAGTTTATAGTGAAACAACAATTGAACAATTAAAAGAAAAATATCTGGCTAATAATCTGCGGACTATTTCAGACAAAAGACTTTTTACGAAACGGATATTACTACAGTAATCTTTTCTTAAACACATTCATGTCATATCTCGATGTTCCGCACCAACTCTAAATGTGAAACCGGTAAATAGCTGTAAATGAAATTCCTTGATAGTAGAATGAAAATTCAATTGAGGAATGTTGTGAATCAGTCGTCTCTGTGGCGCAATCGGTTAGCGCGTTCGGCTGTTAACCGAAAGGTTGGTGGTTCAAATCCACCCAGGGACGAAATACCTCATTTACCTTTTGTTTAACGCTTTGTACTCAGTTGTATAATATATTGTAGGAAAGTAAGGAATTTTATGAAGTATACATTCTAAATGCACAGCGTGCAAAAAAGTTTGAAAAACTTAGTGATCCATTCGACGTTTACATTCTATTACAAATTGCTTATGAGTTTATAGTGAAACAACTATTGAACAATTAAAAGAAAAATATCTGGCTAATAATCTGCGGACTATTTCAGACAAAAGACTTTTACGAAACGGATATTACTACAGTAATCTTTTCTTAAACACATTCATGTCATATCTCGATGTTCCGCACCAACTCTAAATGTGAAACCGGTAAATAGCTGTAAATGAAATTCCTTGATAGTAGAATGAAATTCAATTGAGGAATGTTGTGAATCAGTCGTCTCTGTGGCGCAATCGGTTAGCGCGTTCGGCTGTTAACCGAAAGGTTGGTGGTTCAAATCCACCCAGGGACGAAATACCTCATTTTACCTTTTGTTTAACGCTTTGTACTCAGTTGTATAATATATTGTAAGAAAGTAAGGAATTTCTATGAAGTATACATTCTAAAAGCGTGCAAAAAAAGTTTGAAAACCTTAGTGATCCATTCGACGTTTACATTACTATTAAACGAATGTATATATATTGTAGGAAAAATTTTAAATATTGTGCAAAAAAAGTTTGATAAATTTATGAAAAAAATAAAACATTATTACAAATTGTTTATGAGTTGAACAACAACAATTGAACAATTAAAGTTAAAAATATCTGGCTAATAATCTGCGGACTATTTCAGACAAAAGACTTTTACGAAACGGATATTACTACAGTAATCTTTTCTTAAACACATTCATGTCATATCTCGATGTTCCGCACCAACTCTAAATGTGAAACCGGTAAATAGCTGTAAATGAAATTCCTTGATAGTAGAATGAAATTCAATTGAGGAATGTTGTGAATCAGTCGTCTCTGTGGCGCAATCGGTTAGCGCGTTCGGCTGTTAACCGAAAGGTTGGTGGTTCAAATCCACCCAGGGACGAAATACCTCATTTTACCTTTTGTTTAACGCTTTGTACTCAGTTGTATAATATATTGTAAGAAAGTAAGGAATTTCTATGAAGTATACTTTCTAAATGCACAGCGTGCAAAAAAGTTTGAAAAACCAAGTGATCCATTCGACGTTTACATACTATTACAAATTGCTTATGAGTTTATAGTGAAACAACAATTGAACAATTAAAAGAAAAATATCTGGCTAATAATCTGCGGACTATTTCAGACAAAAGACTTTTACGAAACGGATATTACTACAGTAATCTTTTCTTAAACACATTCATGTCATATCTCGATGTTCCGCACCAACTCTAAATGTGAAACCGGTAAATAGCTGTAAATGAAATTCCTTGATATTAGAATGAAAATCAATAGAGGAATGTTGTGAATCAGTCGTCTCTGTGGCGCAATCGGTTAGCGCGTTCGGCTGTTAACCGAAAGGTTGGTGGTTCAAATCCACCCAGGGACGAAATACCTCATTTTACCTTTTGTTTAACGCTTTGTACTCAGTTGTATAATATATTGTAAGAAAGTAAGGAATTTTATGAAGTATACATTCTAAATGCACAGCGTGCAAAAAAAGTTTGAAAAACTTAGTGATCCATTCGACGCTAACATTTATTACAAATTGCTTATGAGTTTATAGTGAAACAACAATTGAACAATTAAAAGAAAAATATCTGGCTAATTGCGGACTATTTCAGACAAAAGACTTTTTACGAAACGGATATTACTACAGTAATCTTTTCTTAAACACATTCATGTCAATCTCGAACCAACTTTGAAACCGGTAAAAAAAATGAAATTCCTTGATAGTAGAATGAAAATCAATAGAGGAATGAATCAGTCGTCTCTGTGGCGCAATCGGTTAGCGCGTTCGGCTGTTAACCGAAAGGTTGGTGGTTCAAATCCACCCAGGGACGAAATACCTGATTTTACCTTTTGTTTAACGGACAAAAAGAATTTCTATGAATATAAATTCTAAATGCACAGCGTGCAAAAAAGTTTCAAACGGATATTACTACAGTAATCTTTTTTTAAACACATTCAGTTGTCATATCTCGATGTTCGCACGTTGAGTAAATTCTAAAATGAAACCGGTAAATTTGAAAAAAAATGACGTTTTCATTTATAGTGAATGAGTTTCAATTGAACAAAATTGAACAATTAAAAAAAATATCTGGCTAATAATCTGCGGACTATTTCAGACAAAAGGTTTTTACGAAACGGATAGGGACTAAGTAATCATTTTACCTTTTCTTAAACACTTTTTCATGTAATATCTCGATGTTCCGCACCAACTCTAAATGTGAAACCGGTAAATAGCTGTAAATGAAATTCCATTGATATTAGAATGAAAATTCAATTGAGGAACGTACCGAATCAGTCGTCTCTGTGGCGCAATCGGTTAGCGCGTTCGGCTGTTAACCGAAAGGTTGGTGACAAAAAATCCACCCAGGGACGAAATACCTACATTTAACCTTTTGTTTAACTTTGTACTCAGTTTGTATAATATATTGATAGTAGAATGAAATTCAAAGAAAAAGGATTTTTCCAATATACATTCTAACGGGACGAAATACCTCATTTGACCTTTTTTGTTTAAGCGTGCAAAAAGTTTGAAAAATTTCTAGTGATCCATTCATTCGACGTTTACATTCTATTACAAATTGCTTATTTCATTTTATGAGTGAAACAACAATTGAACAATTAAAAGAAAAATATCTGGCTAATAATCTGCGGACTATTTCAGACAAAAGACTTTTACGAAACGGATATTACTACAGTAAATCTTTTCTTAAACACATTCATGTCATATCTCGATGTTCCGCACCAACTCTAAATGTGAAACCGGTAAATAGCTGTAAATGAAATTCCTTGATATTAGAATGAAAATCAATTGAGGAATGTTGTGAATCAGTCGTCTCTGTGGCGCAATCGGTTAGCGCGTTCGGCTGTTAACCGAAAGGTTGGTGGTTCAAATCCACCCAGGGACGAAATACCTCATTTTTACCTTTTTTTGTTTAACGCTTTGTACTCAGTTGTATAATATAACGTTCCATAGAAAGTAAGGAATTTCTATGAAGTATACATTCTAAATGCACAGCGTGCGCAAAAAAGTTTGAAAAACTTAGTGATCCATTCGACGTTTACATTCTATTACAAATTGCTTATGAGTTTATAGTGAAACAACTATTGAACAATTAAAGAAAAAAATATCTGGCTAATAATCTGCGGACTATTTCAGACAAAAGACTTTTACGAAACGGATATTACTACAGTAAACTTTTCTTAAACACATTCATGTCATATCTCGATGTTCCGCACCAACTCTAAATGTGAAACCGGTAAATAGCTGTAAATGAAATTCCTTGATAGTAGAATGAAAATCAATAGAGGAACGTAGTGAATCAGTCGTCTCTGTGGCGCAATCGGTTAGCGCGTTCGGCTGTTAACCGAAAGGTTGGTGGTTCAAATCCACCCAGGGACGAAATACCTCATTTTACCTTTTGTTTAACGCTTTGTACTCAGTTGTATAATATATTGTAGGAAAGTAAGGAATTTCTATGAAGTATACATTCTAAATGCACAGCGTGCAAAAAAGTTTGAAAAACATAGTGATCCATTCGACGTTTACATACTATTACAAATTGCTTATGAGTTTATAGTGAAACAACTATTGAACAATTAAAAGAAAAATATCTGGCTAATAATCTGCGGACTATTTCAGACAAAAGATTTTTACGAAACGGATATTACTACAGTAAACTTTTCTTAAACACATTCATGTCATATCTCGATGTTCCGCACCAAAAAATGTGAAACCGGTAAATAGCTGTAAATGAAATTCCTTGATAGTAGAATGAAATTCAATTGAGGAATGTTCTGTGGCGCAATCGGTTAGCGCGTTCGGCTGTTAACCGAAAGGTTGGTGGTTTCAAATCGTAAAAATCCCAGGAAACGTAAAAATGAAATTCCTTGATTTGAACTTTGTGGCGCAATCGGTTTGTATAATAAAGGTTGGTGGTTCAAATCCACCCAGGGACGAAATACCTCATTTTACCTTTTGTTTAACGTTTGTACTTTGTATAACTGTAAGAAAGTAAGGAATTGTAAATACATTCTAAATGCACAAGCGTGCAAAAAAGTTTGAAAAACTTAGTGATCCATTCGACGTTTACATTCTATTACAAATTCTTATAGAGTTTATAGTGAAACAACTATTGAACAATTAAAAGAAAAATATCTGGCTAATAATCTGCGGACTATTTCAGACAAAAGACTTTTACGAAACGGATATTACTACAGTAATCTTTTCTTAAACACATTCATGTCATATCTCGATGTTCCGCACCAACTCTAAATGTGAAACCGGTAAATAGCTGTAAATGAAATTCCTTGATAGTAGAATGAAATTCAATTGAGGAATGTTGTGAATCAGTCGTCTCTGTGGCGCAATCGGTTAGCGCGTTCGGCTGTTAACCGAAAGGTTGGTGGTTCAAATCCAGCCAGGGACGAAATACCTCATTTTACCTTTTGTTTAACGCTCTGTACTCAGTTGTATAATATAATGTAGGAAAGTAAGGAATTTCTATGAAGTATACATTCTAAATGCACAGCGTGCAAAAAAGTTTGAAAAACTTAGTGATCCATTCGACGTTTACATTCTATTACAAATTGCTTATGAGTTTATAGTGAAACAACTATTGAACAATTAAAAGAAAAATATCTGGCTAATAATCTGCGGACTATTTCAGACAAAAGACTTTTACGAAACGGATATTACTACAGTAATCTTTTCTTAAACACATTCATGTCATATCTCGATGTTCCGCACCAACTCTTAATGTGAAACCGGTAAATAGCTGTAAATGAAAATTCCTTGATATTAGAATGAAAATCAATAGAGGAATGTTGTGAATCAGTCGTCTCTGTGGCGCAATCGGTTAGCGCGCGCGTTCGGCTGTTAACCGAAAGGTTGGTGGTTTAAATCCACCCAGGGACGAAATACCTCATTTGACCTTTTGTTTAACGCTTTGTACTCAGTTGTATAATATATTGTAGGAAAAAAGGAATTTCTATGAAGTATACATTCTAAATGCACAGCGTGCAAAAAAAGTTTGAAAACGAAGTGATCCATTCGACGTTTACATTCTATTACAAATTGCTTATGAGTTTATAGTGAAACAACAATTGAACAATTAAAAGAAAAAATATCTGGCTAATAATCTGCGGACTATTTCAGACAAAAGACTTTTTTACGAAACGGATATTACTACAGTAATTCTTTTCTTAAACACATTCATGTCATATCTCGATGTTCCGCACCAACTCTAAATGTGAAACCGGTAAATAGCTGTAAATGAAATTCCTTGATAGTAGAATGAATTCAAAAAGAGGAACGTTGTGAATCAGTCGTCTCTGTGGCGCAATCGGTTAGCGCGTTCGGCTGTTAACCGAAAGGTTGGTGGTTTAAATCCACCCAGGGACGAAATACCTCATTTTACCTTTTGTTTAACGCTTTGTACTCAGTTGTATAATATATTGTAGGAAAGTTAAGGAATTTCTATGAAGTATACATTCTAAATGCACAGCGTGCAAAAAAAGTTTGAAAAATATAGTGATCCATTCGACGTTTACATTCTATTACAAATTGCTTATGAGTTTATAGTGAAACAACAATTGAACAATTAAAAGAAAAATATCTGGCTAATAATCTGCGGACTATTTCAGACAAAAGACTTTTTACGAAACGGATATTACTACAGTAATCTTTTCTTAAACATTCATGTCATATCTCGATGTTCCGCACCAACTCTAAATGTGAAACCGGTAAATAGCTGTAAATGAAATTCCTTGATAGATAGAATGAATTTCAGTCGTCTCTGTGGGAATCGGTTAGCGCGTTCGGCTGTTAACCGAAAGTCGTCTCTGTGGCGCAATCGGTTACCGCGTTCGGTTGTTAATATTGTAAGAAAAGGTTGGTGGTTTAAATCCACCAAAAAAGGGACGAAATCCATTCGACGTTTTTTACCAAATTTTTGTTTAAACAACTTTGTAAAAGAAAAAAATCTGGCTAATAATCTGCGGACTATTTGTAAAATATTTTACGAAACGGATATTCCAGTAATCTTTTTTAAAACATTCATGTCATATCTCGATGTTCCGCACCAACTCTAAATGAAATTCTGTAAATGCAGAAGCAATTGAAAAAAGTTTGAAAATCGGTTAGCGCGTTCGGATGTTAACCGAAAGGTTGGTGGTTTAAATCCAAGGGACGACTTTTGTTTAACATTCTATGTAAGAAAGGAATTTCTATGAAGTATACATTCTAAATTGCGTGCAAAAAAGTTTGAAAAACCAAGTGATCCATTCGACGTTTATAGTGAAACAAACTTATGAGTTTATAGTGAAACAACAATTGAACAATTAAAAGAAAAATATCTGGCTAATAATCTGCGGACTATTTCAGACATGTTTTTTTACGAAACGGATATTACTACAGTAATCTTTTCTTAAACACATTCATGTCATATCTCGATGTTCCGCACCAACTCTAAATGTGAAACCGGTAAATAGCTGTAAATGAAATTCCTTGATAGTAGAATGAAATTCAATTGAGGAATGTTGTGAATCAGTCGTCTCTGTGGCGCAATCGGTTAGCGCGTTCGGCTGTTAACCGAAAGGTTGGTGGTTCAAATCCACCCAGGGACGAAATTCCTCATTTTACCTTTTGTTTAACGCTTTGTATTCAGTTGTATAATATAATGTAAGAAAGTAAGGAATTTCTATGAAGTATACATTCTAAATGCACAGCGTGCAAAAAAGTTTGAAAAACTTAGTGATCCATTCGACGTTTACATTCTATTACAAATTGCTTATGAGTTTATAGTGAAACAACAATTGAACAATTAAAAGAAAAAAATATCTGGCTAATAATCTGCGGACTATTTCAGACAAAAGACTTTTTTACGAAACGGATATTACTACAGTAATCTTTTCTTAAACACATTCATGTCATATCTCGATGTTCCGCACCAACTCTAAATGTGAAACCGGTAAATAGCTGTAAATGAAATTCCTTGATATTAGAATGAAAATCAATAGAGGAATGTAAAAATCAATTTCAATTTAGCGCGTTCGGCTGTTAACCGAAAGGTTGGTGGTAAAATCCACCCAGGGAGTCGATTTCTTTGTTTGGCGCAATCGGTTAAATGCGCGTTCGGATCCATTGTTAACCGAAAGGTTGGAAACAACAATTGGTCTGGCTAAAATGCCACCCAAAAGGGACGGATATTACTACAGTAATCTTTTTTAAACACATTCATTTTGATTTAACAACTTTGTGAAACCGGTAAATAGCTGTAAATGAAATTCCTTGATTGAATGAAAATCAATAGGAATGAATCAGTCGTCTCTGTGGCGCAAAGCGCGTTCGGTTGAACCGAAAGGTTGGTGGTTTCCAGGGACGAAATACCTTTTGTTTAACGAATTCAGTTGTAAAAAATGAAAGTAAGGAAAAAAGTTTGAAAAAAAGATGCAAAAAAGTTTGAAAAAACCAAGTGATCCATTCGACGTTTACATTCTATTACAAATTGCTTATGAGTTTATAGTGAAACAACAATTGAACAATTAAAAAAAAAATATCTGGCTAATAATCTGCGGACTATTTCAGACAAAAGACTTTTTACGAAACGGATATTACTACAGTAATCTTTTCTTAAACACATTCATGTCATATCTCGATGTTCCGCACCAACTCTAAATGTGAAACCGGTAAATAGCTGTAAATGAAATTCCTTGATAGTAGAATGAAAATCAATAGAGGAATGTTGTGAATCAGTCGTCTCTGTGGCGCAATCGGTTAGCGCGTTCGGCTGTTAACCGAAAGGTTGGTGGTTCAAATCCACCCAGGGACGAAATACCTTTTGATTTGACCTTTTGTTTAACGCTTTGTACTCAGTTGTATAATATAATTGTAGGAAAGTAAGGAATTTCTATGAAGTATACATTCTAAATGCACAGCGTAAAAAAAAAGTTTGAAAAAATTAGTGATCCATTCGACGTTTACATTCTATTACAAATTGCTTATGAGTTTATAGTGAAACAACAATTGAACAATTAAAAAAAAAATATCTGGCTAATAATCTGCGGACTATTTCAGACAAAAGACTTTTACGAAACGGATATTACTACAGTAATCTTAATCTTATTCTTAAACACATTCATTCATGTCATATCTCGATGTTCCGCACCAACTCTAAATGTGAAACCGGTAAATAGCTGTAAATGAAATTCCTTGATAGTAGAATGAAAATCAATAGAGGAATGTTGTGAATCAGTCGTCTCTGTGGCGCAATCGGTTAGCGCGTTCGGCTGTTAACCGAAAGGTTGGTGGTTCAAATCCACCCAGGGACGAAATACCTCATTTTACCTTTTGTTTAACGCTTTGTACTCAGTTGTATAATATATTGTAGGAAAGTAAAGGAATTTTTATGAAGTATACATTCTAAATGCACAGCGTGCAATAAAAAAAGTTTGAATTTATAGTGATCCATTCGACGTTTACATTCTATTACAAATTGCTTATGAGTTTATAGTGAAACAACTATTGAACAATTAAAAGAAAAATATCTGGCTAATAATCTGCGGACTATTTCAGACAAAAGACTTTTTACGAAACGGATATTACTACAGTAATCTTTTCTTAACACATTCATGTCATATCTCGATGTTCCGCACCAACTCTAAATGTGAAACCGGTAAAATAAATGAAATGTAGTAAAATGAAATTCATTGATATTAGAATGAAAATCAATAGAGGAATGTTGTGAATCAGTCGTCTCTGTGGCGCAATCGGTTAGCGCGTTCGGCTGTTAACCGAAAGGTTGGTGGTTCAAATCCACCCAGGGACGAAAATACCTGATTTTACCTTTTGTTTAACGTTTTGTGAAACTCAGTTGAAAAATAATATATTGTAAGAAATTTAAGGAATTTCTATGAAGTATACATTCTAAATGCACAGCGTGCGGTAAAAAAAGTTTGAAAAATGAAATTTTAGTGATCCATTCGACGTTTACATTCTATTACAAATTGCTTATGAGTTTATAGTGAAAAACAACTATTGAACAATTGCAAAAAAAGAAAAAAAATATCTGGCTAATAATCTGCGGACTATTTCAGACAAAAGACTTTTACGAAACGGATATTACTACAGTAATCTTTTACTACAGTAAAAAAACACATTCATGTCATATCTCGATGTTCCGCACCAACTCTAAATGTGAAACCGGTAAATAGCTGTAAAAATGAAATTCCTTGATATTAGAATGAAAATCAATAGAGGAACGTTGTGAATCAGTCGTCTCTGTGGCGCAATCGGTTAGCGCGTTCGGCTGTTAACCGAAAGGTTGGTGGTTCAAATCCACCCAGGGACGAAATACCTCATTTTCTTTTTTTGTTTAACGCTTTGTACTCAGTTGTATAATATATTGTAGGAAAGTAAGGAATTTCTATGAAGTATACATTCTAAATGCACAGCGTGCAAAAAAAGTTTGAAAATTTAGTGATCCATTCGACGTTTACATTCTATTACAAATTGCTTATGAGTTTATAGTGAAACAACTATTGAACAATCGGCAAAAAAAAAAAATATCTGGCTAATAATCTGCGGACTATTTCAGACAAAAGACTTTTACGAAACGGATATTACTACAGTAATCTTTTCTTAAACACATTCATGTCATATCTCGATGTTCCGCACCAACTCTAAATGTGAAACCGGTAAATAGCTGTAAATGAAATTCATTTGATATTAGAATGAAAATCAAAAGAGGAATGTTGTGAATCAGTCGTCTCTGTGGCGCAATCGGTTAGCGCGTTCGGCTGTTAACCGAAAGGTTGGTGGTTCAAATCCACCCAGGGACGAAATACCTCATTTTACCTTTTTGTTTAACGCTTTGTACTCAGTTGTATAATATATTGTAGGAAAGTAAGGAATTTTTATGAAGTATACTTTCTAAATGCACAGCGTGCAAAAAAGTTTGAAAAACCTAGTGATCCATTCGACGTTTACATTCTATTACAAATTGCTTATGAGTTTATAGTGAAACAACAATTGAACAATTAAAAGAAAAATATCTGGCTAATAATCTGCGGACTATTTCAGACAAAAGACTTTTACGAAACGGATATTACTACAGTAAACTTTTCTTAAACACATTCATGTCATATCTCGATGTTCCGCATATCTCGATGCCCAACTCTAAATGTGAAACCGGTAAATAGCTGTAAATGAAATTCCTTGATATTAGAATGAAAATCAATAGAGGAACGTAGTGAATCAGTCGTCTCTGTGGCGCAATCGGTTAGCGCGTTCGGCTGTTAACCGAAAGGTTGGTGGTTCAAATCCACCCAGGGACGAAATACCTCATTTTACCTTTTGTTTAACGCTTTGTACTCAGTTGTATAATATATTGTAGGAAAGTTAAGGAATTTCTATGAAGTATACATTCTAAATGCACAGCGTGCAAAAAAGTTTGAATTTATAGTGATCCATTCGACGTTTACATGCTATTACAAATTGCTTATGAGTTTATAGTGAAACAACAATTGAACAATTAAAAGAAAAATATCTGGCTAATAATCTGCGGACTATTTCAGACAAAAGACTTTTACGAAACGGATATTACTACAGTAATCTTTTCTTAAACACATTCATGTCATATCTCGATGTTCCGCACCAACTCTAAATGTGAAACCGGTAAATAGCTGTAAATGAAATTCCTTGATATTAGAATGAAAATCAAAAGAGGAATGTTGTGAATCAGTCGTCTCTGTGGCGCAATCGGTTAGCGCGTTCGGCTGTTAACCGAAAGGTTGGTGGTTCAAATCCACCAAGGGACGAAATACCTCATTTTACCTTTTGTTTAACGCTTTGTACTCAGTTGTATAATATAATGTAGGAAAAAGGAATTTCTATGAAGTATACATTCTAAATGCACAGCGTGCAAAAAGTTTGAAAAATGTCATATAGTGATCCATTCGACGTTTACATTCTATTACAAATTGCTTATGAGTTTATAGTGAAACAACGTGCAAAAATTGAACAATTAAAAGAAAAATATCTGGCTAATAATCTGCGGCGGATTTCAGACAAAAGACTTTTACGAAACGGATATTACTACAGTAATCTTTTCTTAAACACATTCATGTCATATCTCGATGTTCCGCACCAACTCTAAATGTGAACCGGTAAAAATAGCTGTAAATGAAATTCCTTGATATTAGAATGAAAATCAATAGAGGAATGTTGTGAATCAGTCGTCTCTGTGTCTCTGTGGCGCAATCGGTTAGGGCGCGTTCGGCTGTTAACCGAAAGGTTGGTGGTTCATTCTAAATGCCACCCAGGGACGAAATACCTGAGTTTTTGAAACAACTATTGAACTTTTGTTTCAGACAAAAAAACGCTTTGTACTCAGTTTTATTAATAGAATTTTGTTCTAAAGTGAAACCGGTAAAAGCTGAATGAAATTCTTGATATGAAGAAATTCAATAGAGGAACGTTGTGAATCAGTCATTCTAAATGACACACCTTTTGTTTAACGCTTTGTACTCAGTTGTATAATATAAAAAAAAGAATTTTTGAAAAAAGTTTCTAAGTGATCCATTCGAAAAACTTAGTGATCCATTCGACGTTTACAAATTACTTATGAGTTTATAGTGAAACAACAATTGAACAATTAAAAGAAAAATATCTGGCTAATAATCTGCGGACTATTTCAGACAAAAGACTTTTTACGAAACGGATATTACTACAGTAATCTTTTCTTAAACACATTCATGTCATATCTCGATGTTCCGCACCAACTCTAATGAAACATGTGAAACTCGCTGTAACCGGAAAAGCTGTAAAATGAAATTCATTTGATATTAGAATGAAAAGAAGGAAAAAAGAGGAACGTTGTGAATCAGTCGTCTCTGTGGCGCAATCGGTTAGCGCGTTCGGCTGTTAACCGAAAGGTTGGTGGTTCAAATCCACCCAGGGACGAAATACCTGATTTTACCTTTTGTTTAACGCTTTGTAACTCAGTTGAAATAATATATTGTAGGAATTTAAGGAATTTCTATGAAGTATACATTCTAAATGCACAGCGTGCAATAAAAAAGTTTGTTTAAAAAACCAAGTGATCCATTCGACGTTTACATTCTATTACAAATTGCTTATGAGTTTATAGTGAAACAACTATTGAACAATTAAAACAAAAAAATATGAAAAATATCTAATAATCTGCGGACTATTTCAGACAAAAGACTTTTACGAAACGGATATTACTACAGTAATCTTTTCTTAAACACATTCATGTCATATCTCGATGTTCCGCACCAACTCTAAATGTGAAACCGGTAAATAGCTGTAAATGAAATTCCTTGATAGTAGAATGAAATTCAATTGAGGAATGTTGTGAATCAGTCGTCTCTGTGGCGCAATCGGTTAGCGCGTTCGGCTGTTAACCGAAAGGTTGGTGGTTTAAATCCACCCAGGGACGAAATACCTGATTTGACCTTTTGTTTAACGCTTTGTACTCAGTTGTATAATATAATGTAGGAAAGTAAGGAATTTCTATGAAGTATACATTCTAAATGCACAGCGTGCAAAAAAGTTTGAAAAACTTAGTGATCCATTCGACGTTTACATTCTATTACAAATTGCTTATGAGTTTATAGTGAAACAACAATTGAACAATTAAAAGAAAAATATCTGGCTAATAATCTGCGGACTATTTCAGACAAAATGTTTTTTACGAAACGGATATTACTACAGTAATCTTTTCTTAAACACATTCATGTCATATCTCGATGTTCCGCACCAACTCTAAATGTGAAACCGGTAAATAGCTGTAAATGAAATTCCTTGATAGTAGAATGAAAATCAATAGAGGAACGTAGTGAATCAGTCGTCTCTGTGGCGCAATCGGTTAGCGCGTTCGGCTGTTAACCGAAAGGTTGGTGGTTCAAATCCACCCAGGGACGAAATACCTCATTTTACCTTTTGTTTAACGCTTTGTACTCAGTTTAGAATAATATATTGAATAAGGAAAGTAAGGAATTTCTATGAAGTATACATTTCTAAATGCACAGCGTGCAAAAAAGTTTGAAAAACTTAGTGATCCATTCGACGTTTACATTCTATTACAAATTGCTTATGAGTTTATAGTGAAACAACTATTGAACAATTAAAAAGAAAAATATCTGGCTAATAATCTGCGGACTATTTCAGAAAAAAGACTTTTACGAAACGGATATTACTACAGTAATCTTTTCTTAAACACATTCATGTCATATCTCGATGTTCCGCACCAACTCTAAATGTGAAACCGGTAAATAGCTGTAAATGAAATTCCTTGATAGTAGAATGAAAATCAATTGAGGAAACGTTGTGAATCAGTCGTCTCTGTGGCGCAATCGGTTAGCGCGTTCGGCTGTTAACCGAAAGGTTGGTGGTTTAAATCCACCCAGGGACGAAAAAATACCTGATTTGACCTTTTGTTTAACGCTTTGTACTCAGTTGTATAATATAATGTAGGAAAGTAAGGAATTTCTATGAAGTATACATTCTAAATGCACAGCGTGCAAAAAAGTTTGAAAAACTTAGTGATCCATTCGACGTTTACATTCTATTACAAATTGCTTATGAGTTTATAGTGAAACAACAATTGAACAAATAAAAAAAATATCTGGCTAATAATCTGCGGACTATTTCAGACAAAAGACTTTTACGAAACGGATATTACTACAGTAATCTTTTCTTAAACACATTCATGTCATATCTCGATGTTCCGCACCAACTCTAAATGTGAAACCGGTAAATAGCTGTAAATGAAATTCCTTGATATTAGAATGAAAATCAATAGAGGAACGTAGTGAATCAGTCGTCTCTGTGGCGCAATCGGTTAGCGCGTTCGGCTGTTAACCGAAAGGTTGGTGGTTCAAATCCACCCAGGGACGAAATACCTCATTTTACCTTTTGTTTAACGCTTTGTACTCAGTTGTATAATATATTTAAGGAAAGTAATAGAATTTCTATGAAGTATACATTCTAAATGCACAGCGTGCAAAAAGTTTGAAAAATTAGTGATCCATTCGACGTTTACATTCTATTACAAATTGCTTATGAGTTTATAGTGAAACAACAATTGAACAATTAAAAAAAAAATATCTGGCTAATAATCTGCGGACTATTTCAGACAAAAGACTTTTTTACGAAACGGATATTACTACAGTAATCTTTTCTTAAACACATACATGTCATATCTCGATGTTCCGCACCAACTCTAAATGTGAAACCGGTAAATAGCTGTAAATGAAATTCCTTGATAGTAGAATGAAATTCAATTGAGGAATGTTGTGAATCAGTCGTCTCTGTGGCGCAATCGGTTAGCGCGTTCGGCTGTTAACCGAAAGGTTGGTGGTTCAAATCCACCCAGGGACGAAATACCTCATTTTACCTTTTGTTTAACGCTTTGTACTCAGTTGTATAATATATTGTAGGAAAGTAAGGAATTTCTATGAAGTATACATTCTAAATGCACAGCGTATAAAAAAAAGTTTGAAAAACTTAGTGATCCATTCGACGTTTACATTCTATTACATATTGCTTATGAGTTTATAGTGAAACAACAATTGAACAATTAAAAGAAAAATATCTGGCTAATAATCTGCGGACTATTTCAGACAAAAGACTTTTACGAAACGGATATTACTACAGTAAACTTTTCTTAAACACATTCATGTCATATCTCGATGTTCCGCACCAACTCTAAATGTGAAACCGGTAAATAGCTGTAAATGAAATTCCTTGATAGTAGAATGAAAATCAATAGAGGAACGTAGTGAATCAGTCGTCTCTGTGGCGCAATCGGTTAGCGCGTTCGGCTGTTAACCGAAGGTTGGTGGTTGGTGGTTCAAATCCACCCAGGGACGAAATACCTCATTTTACCTTTTGTTTAACGCTTTGTACTCAGTTTGTATAATATAATGTAGGAAAGTAAAGGAATTTCTATGAAGTATACATTCTAAATGCACAGCGTGCAAAAAAGTTTGAAAAACTTAGTGATCCATTCGACGTTTACATTCTATTACAAATTGCTTATGAGTTTATAGTGAAACAACTATTGAACAATTAAAAGAAAAATATCTGGCTAATAATCTGCGGACTATTTCAGACAAAAGACTTTTACGAAACGGATATTACTAC
>CAHIKZ030000173.1:1512500-1595000 GCA_903632075.3 Acanthosepion pharaonis
TAAATATTAGTTTTGCAAATAAAGATAGCACATATGCTCAAGATAACAAAAAAAAAAAAAACGCGTTTCGGATGTCCGCAATACGCGTGAGAAAGATTAACATTGCTGGGCAGATATGGATAAACATGCCAGAAATGAAACGCATTGTCAAATTAATAAATAGTGTTTAATACTTAACATTCTCATGAATAATAAATAAAAAATGCATAAATTCATTTTCATCGTGTGTTTTGCCAATTATAATAATCGGAAGAGTGAAGGTAATTAAAAAAAGCGGTGTCATGGGAAAAACCGTCCTTTTGACATTACGTCTTATTGACAGCAGGTTTGCCAATTTATAAAATTGTTTTTTTTTTAAATTGACAGCAGGTTTGCCAATTGGTAAAATTGTTTTTAAATTGTTTTTTTTATCTATAAAAATTTTCCCAAATCGTCATATTTCCGTGTAAATGTATATGCTGAAGTAGAATTAACAATTAAATTATGAAAAAAAACTACAGTTTTTGAGTTATCGACAAGAAAAAATGGGATTTTTTCTCGGTCATTCTTCCGTACTTACTGGCATTGTTTTCACTAATTCAATGCGGAGTACTTCCGGTTATTTTCCTTCGCGCAAGTGTAAATTTTGGCCTATTTACTTCTTTTACAGAATTTCGTCACTACTCACTACCGTAAAAGCAATAATTTTTTTTATAAGTGTAGTTTTATTTATAACATAATACTTTAAACAAAAAACAAATTAAATAATACAACGGGACCTTTTTATCGTGTAGAATAGCAATGACAAAGTAAAAGAACAAATTAAATAATATAATAAAGCATTTTTTTAATTAAAATTAAAACAAGCAAAAAAACGAATAATAATTAATACGCAAACTTTGCATGAAGTTTGTAAAGAGCATGATTATTTACAAAATAAAACAAAATCCTCCTTCCAAGCATTTTCTTATTTTGTAAATAATCAAAGTTCTCACATTAATTATTATTTCGTTTCTAGCATTATTTTTATTTTGTAATTTTATTTTGTAGATAATCATGCTCTTTACAAAGTTCGTGCGCCAAATTTTGCTTCAGATCCTTTTCTTTGAGTAAGGACAAAACGAGTTTCTATTTTGAGTCTTTCACGAACAGAAAGATTCAAGTACTCTCTTTGAAAATATATGTTATTTTTAAAAAAAAATATTTAAATTGATGCATAAACTATTAACGTATTTTAATTGTTTCAAGCTAATGTATAAAAACTGGATTTGAAATGTAAACAATTTATTTTAAATATACATTAATTTCGCTACTTTTATTACGAAAAAATCTCGAATCACTTCCTATAACTAAATAAATAATTTTTTGACCTATTTCTTGAGCTGACACAAACGTTGCAGTCTCTGTGGCGCAATCGGTTAGCGCGTTCGGCTGTTAACCGAAAGGTTGGTGGTTCAAGCCCACCCAGGGACGATAGCTTATTTTTTTCTTTCCTTAAACAATATTTTCATCAATAGAGGATGCCGTACGTTTGCCAAAAACCTACCGTAATTGTGATTATATATCTCACTAAGTCGACGATAATAGCTCGTCTTCAAATTTCAAATTTAAAGTAAAATTAATCTGATTTGAAACAAACATTACTTTATTTATACCCCGCAGTTAAGAAATGTTGTATCCAAACATTTCTTAACTGCGGGGTCTTGTTTTTCTGACGTGTTAATCGATTTATTGACAGTTGATTGACATCTGAACGTGATCATGTAGTGGAGTAGACGATAAAGTTTATAAGGGGGGACAACTCTTAAAACACGTGACCTTTTAATGATAGATTTATCGGTTTGTACATCCATACTTCAGAAATTCTGCACGTAATCATGCAAAAACAAATCGAAATTCTATAAAAATATTCGGAATCGTCAGATTCTAATAAGCTTAAGAGTAATGAATATAGTTTTACGTAATAACAATATTTTCTAAGATTTATCACATTGGAAATGAATTTTTAAAAATTACGGAATTTTAAAATGATGATTGAATAACCAAACCCTCGAGTAACAGCCGAGACGCGCTAACCGATTGCGCCACTCGTTGAAGAACTAAAGCATTTTATAGTTATTAGTCGTAGAAATGTTTTTGTTTTCACTTGACAAGCTCGTCGCCATATTTTATTTCCAACAAACATTTCATTTGCATTTGTTTCATAGAACTTTTGTTCGTGCATCATCATCATATTATTATTATCTGTGTATGTTATAATTCCTGCTTTACATCCTGTAGACCGGGTCCAAATTATTATTATTATTATTATTATTATTATTATTATTATTATTATTTTTATTTTTATTTTTATTTTGATTTCTGCATTTACATTTCTTTCCGGGTCCTGCCCAGGGACCCAAGGTTAGAAATGGCATCAAGACACTTCTTCCACTGAAAAAAAAAAAAATTACGTAGATAAAGCCCTTCGTAAAGTGTGGGCTGTACTCGTCAGAACAATTTTGTGTTGTTATTGTTGTTGAGTTTATTTTTTAAAATATGCTTTCATTCAATCTACATTTTTCTGAATCGTAAATTAACCGGGTTGAGACGTTAACAAACCTAGCGAATGTTATGCAGTTTTAGAGAGTGTCCAAGTTTCAATATCAATCTTTAACAATTTCTAAATGACTTTTGTAATTTTCATTACTGTCTATGAATTGATCTTCTCTCTCCGATGTATTTACAATATCAAAATTGCTGGACAAAGACATATTTTTCTTGAAGAATAAACTTCTAAAAAACAATTATAATAAACTACACAAATCAAGTCTATTCCTACAAAAGTTCTGAATTAAAAAAGTAAAGCAAATTTCTCTTTAAAATAAAAGATTGCGACGAACGTGAAACTGAAAAAGAGAAAGCTTCCAATGATAAAATATATCATTATTTGAGGGATTTGACTAAGCAACAGTTGCGTCCTTGTCTCTGTGGCGCAATCGGTTAGCGCGTTCGGCTGTTAACCGAAAGGTTGGTGGTTCAAGCCCACCCAGGGACGAAAAGTTACTTTTTTTTCTCTTTTCCATTTAATTGAACAACATATTCATCAATTTGATGCCGAACGTCTGCCAATAAGATACCGTAATTTTGATTCTATATCTCACTGAAATTCGATGAAAAAACAGGTTCTTCATCAAGATTTGGTTTTAACTCTAAAAACGCCATTTCAAAAGGACGTATGCAATCCGCCTTGGGTGAGATTGAACTATCGACTTCTTAGTTAATGCGCTAACTAATTGCACCACAGAGAACAACAATTGCGAGGCATACAGAACGCACTCATAATTCGTCATTGAGTAATATAAAGATTTTCGCTTTCACTTTGCATGTGCCTCGATATCTTTTATTTTCAACTAATATTTCAATTGCTTTTTTGTTTCATAAAACTTTTGTTTGACTTATTATTCGTCCATCCTCTTGTTGTTGTTGTTGTTGTTCTTCTTCTTCTTCTTTTTCTTATTGTTGTTGTTATCCGTTTTTGTGATGTCAACGAACACTCATTGCCACTTTCGTGATGTCAACGAATACTCATAATGCTCGTTGTAGTAGAGACTTTGTAATCGCAGATACAACTATAGTAACGCCGTTAAAAAATACTGGTGTCAGACGCCTTCGACTAATCTCACACTAATACTACTGGCTCAATAATACTTGCCTAAATAGTAATCCATATAGAGAAATAGTATAGTGAATAGAGTAGAGTATAGCTGTCTGTATAGTTATAGAGGCTTGAATAACTGGAAATCTGGATAGTAATAGAGGATAGAGTAGGAATAGCGATCGTTAGTTGTCAGTTACGTCCTACATATATGCGTTTCCTCTATGGTCACGTGGTCTACTTAATTCAATAAAGGGATCGCCTGTGTTTGCTCACTGGCGATCTACGTTCAAATTAAAGCGTCGGCAGCAACACTTTATTCCTATATAACACATCCCCCTTTGAGATGACTTCCTCTGGAGTCTATATTTCTTCAGCTTCGGTTCAATATTCAAATGTTCCGTTGCTGTTTGTTATCATACAAGGTAACTGTGCTTTAGATTGTCTATTTGTTGTCGTATCTATTAGTTTACTATTAGTACAATCAACCAATAATTCAAAATGGCTCAAGATGTTATAACCTAGGAAAGGTTTGGTCGTTTCTGCAACAAAAAAGTTCCAAGACTCTTCTGAGGTTATTTAATGCTGATGTGATTACTGCTTGACCAGAGCATTCTATTGTTACTCCGTTAGCTGCTACAATAGAGATGTTGATTGGGTGGATGATGACACCGTTAAGAAATTGTTTTGGTATTACTGATACAGCTGCTCCTTTTTCTACAACAAAATTCACTTTGTTAGCTCCTAACCGTGCGGCTACTTCAAGAAGCGGCGAATATGCGGAAGCTATCATATTACGCCCAACTAGTTTACCAGATTTATATCTGATGCAGGTGAATTGGGACTTGAACTGGGTTGTATTTGCACGTTTTTTCTTATTAGGCCATTTGCACCAGGGTTTGCAAAAATTTTGCACGTTCAGTAAAAGTAAAATGTGTACTGATAGATTTGGTGATTCCGATCTTTAGGAACGGAGAGATACCGGTGAATTTGGTGGCTTTGCTGTTGTCGATGGCTTTCTAGACAATTTGCTGGATATGTGTTGTTTCTTGTTTAAAGTACAGAAAAAGATCATCGGACATCTTCCCTAACCGATCTATTTCCAGATCTGTTTGCGCGGCTATCACTGGTTTTATAGAAAGCGGCAACGCTTGTATAAATTTATGTCGGACAATATCTTCATTTACTCCGATGCGACTGGCTAACGACAACAGTTCGTTTAAGTAAGTCGAAGGTCGTCCTGATATTGCTGAAGATGACATCAGTTTGTCAAGCATCTCTGGTTTTGACTTTTCATATGCATTGATTACGGTTTCCTTCAAGTTATCTTATTCTTCTGAGTGTAATGTATTTGTCGTTATTCTTCCTACTATTTCTGGAGGAAGAGTTGCCAAAGCGTGGTAGAATTTTTGTCTGTTTTATGTTTGTAATGCTGAACTGTGCTTCCATTATAGCAAACCAGGCGATTACATTGAATTCAATAATTACGGATTTTGATTGTCACAGCTTGTATGGATGAATCCTTGTTGATGATCATTTGTTCTGTGTTGTTTCCTTTTTCTGCCATTGTTCTTGTGGTTGAGAATTTTTGGACGTCGATGTTTACCAATTTATAGTGGGTTATCAGTTATAGTGAAGTATATGAGTGTTGAACAGATTAGTTTGATTTGACCTTGTTAGTTAGATAGCCCACCATAAGAGGGGTATAAAACAAGAAAATCAAATTGTAAAGTGAACAACAAATTTATATATATATATAAAACAATTAAGGTCTCTACAAATAAAATTAATGTATTTTGGTTCATACAAAATGTTCGTAGTACATTCTTGCAAAAATGAGTTTATGTGTACGTAGTGTTACGAGGATGCATTTCTATAAAAATAATAAAAAGGGATTCTACCGAGTCCTTCTTGTTAATACAAAAAAGTTTTCATTCATGAAGTAGTTGTAAAATAGAGAAATTAGAAATAGAACGTTTGGAAGATCATTCCAGTATATTCGAGAAAAATCTAGATGATCTGAAAACATCTAGAAAATGCTAATTAGGTGCAGCCCTATAAAAATAGGTTTTTGAAAGAGTTGTTGATGTAAAAAAGGAATTTCTGTCATTATCAGCTCCGGCTTTTTGATTCCAGGATTAATATATCCAGCCGAAAGAATCTCTAAGAAAAGTTGCCAACCAACAAAACCCCAAAAAAAGAACCTCATGAAACAGATCTGGTAAATAGAGTTTTAACTATTTTCATTGACCAAACTACAAATTAATCTATATATACTCACATTTTTGGATTTCCAGTAATAGCACTTAGGTTATTTCTGCTATTCGTATCGGGGTAAAAGATATTTGACTCCCTTTTCCTTTCTCCCCTCAGACACTTCAAATAGTAAACTTGTTTTCTGTTTTGTATGTCAAGTTGTGTATATCTTGAATATATTTTATCTTGTGTTTTTGTAAATTAAATATTTGTTTGTGAGTTAGCTCTGTGTTTTGGTAAATCATTTTTTTTCTTTCTTACAATTTCCAACACGTAACAGTAGGCAGGAACGTATGTATGTATGTATGTATGTATGTATGTATGTATGTATGTATGTATGTATGAGCGTTATCGAAGGGTAGGAATGTCTTTGAAGCGCTCAGTCTTAAATGTTCCTTTAGTTTATCAAGTATAAAAGAGGTGAGGGAGAAGGGTAGAGATAATAATAACGATCGGGGGACGTGTTAATACGCTTGTCTCCTCATCTCTGTTGACAAGCGAACTTGCCCGTCCTTTATTTTGCTTTTGGGGCTTGAAAAAGCCATTTGGGAATTTTGTTTTGGATTCGCTTTTGCGTGTGGGTTAAGCAAAGTTTGTAAATTCGAGTCTTTTTTTTTTTAAATTTCTAACAAAATCAATGAGTCAGTGTTTAGCATTTGAATTTTATATCTAGATCTTGTTTTGTTCACTACACGTCAAACATGTCATACAATATTTCCATCGGTACCCATTTTCGTGGATCAGTGGATCTGTTCTAACTGATTAAGCTCTCGGTCAAATCACGCTGAAAACACCGGTTCTCGTTCGATCACCGAAGTTAAGCATCGTAGAGCCAGGTCAGTACTTTAGATGGGGGGACCGCTTGGGAACACCTGGTACTGTAAGCCCTCAAAGTCCAACCCTTATCTCACAGTCGGTGGGGGTGTAAACGGTAGAGACAGAGTTATGCTGCCCGGAACTGTTCCTGGTAGGGCAATTCAAGGCGGACAGGTCTGACACATGACGGCTAACAAGGCTCTGGTGAAATCCATGAGGAGCCCTGCATCGGCAACCGGCGTTTTGGTCGTTCCTGTTCTGCGTCTGTGGGAACCCTTGCGGCAAGCAAGAACGTTAACCGAGTAGGCCTGGAAACCCTACTTCTGTAATTTATCCCAAGAATCTTCTTTCACAACAGGAAGAAGCCTGGCTTAATCCCGCTCAGGTGAATGCCGCATCAAGTACAAGTAAGATTAAGGTGTCGCTTATGTTGCCACCTTTATCCCTGTACCATGTATATCATTTTCCGATCCGCTTTTTTATAACACCGTTTCCTTAGAATTCTTTTTTACATTGGTTCATTTTAAAAAACACCTTGTAACCAGGTTTAAAAATATTTATTTATATTTTTTATTCCTTGATGTTCTCGTCTTCCATTCTGATAGTAATTTGTTAAATACGGACTTAATCTTCCTGGCGAACATTAACTGTGGGTGTGACGTTCCAGACACGGTGTTCAGGTTTGGTGTTATTCTGTAAACACTCAAAAATTGTTGTAGAATTATTTCATCTGACTCCTCCCCTCCGAATTTTTTATTGCCCTTTTAAAATTATCGACCAACCGTTCTGCTTGTTCGTTTGATCTTGGGTGATAAGGGGGAGTTATATGTTCTGTTGCTAATGATTTTCAAAAAAACTTGAGTCCCGTTATCTGAAACGACAGAGATAGGAACACCGAACCTTGCAAAAATCTCGTGTAGGAAATTTATCGTTATCGCGGTAGTCGGTCTTCTACACGTCAATATTTCTGGCAATTTAATGTAACTATCAACTACCACTAGATAGTATGCTCCATTTAACGGTCCTGCGAAGTTTATATGTATTCTTGATCATGGCATATCGGTTTTCGGCCAAGGTTGGATTTTGATAGGTGGTGACTTCGCTGCCAGAGCACAACCTCTGCATGATTTCACTACATTTTCGATATCTTCATCTATTTGGGGGCAGTAAGTATAACATCTAATCAAGGATTTTATTCTAGAAATTCCTGGATGTCCTATGTGACATTCCTTTAGCATACGTTTTTGCAACGATGCTGGTATCACAATTCTTTCTGTGTGCATAAGTACATCATTACATAATGAAAACGTATTATTTTCAGTAATATTTTTTCCTTTAAATCTTAATTGCTTCTTCATTTTCATTATAAAGACATTTTTTCCGACTTAATTCTTATTTCCTCTAATGTTATGGGCAGTTTTCTTACAGTATTGTATAATACATTATTATTTTCATTTTCGGTCCTTATCGCCGCAATTCCTGTGTCTTCAAGTGGTTCGCAGAATCTTGGTATTAGGCTAGACAATCCTTCTTATGACGTAATTTTTTGGATGGTAGAAGCTCCATTTTATTATTATAGTTCAATAGGATAGTAAGCCAACGTTGTAGTCTATTTGCTGTATGTGTAGGAACACGTTTTTTTATCTATATATGGACAATAATAGTAGATGGTTTGTCTGTAGTATGAATTCTCTACCATGTATGAATTTGTGAAACTTTGTCATAGCAAATATGGCAAATGCATCCTTTTCAATCTGGCTGTATTTTTTTTTCATTTGCAATTAATGATCTTGAAGCATGAGTTATTGGTTTATTTGTTTCATCCTCACATTTGTGTAGTATCACTGCTCCAATATCCAAATTCACTATACGTTGGCATTCTTCCGCTATTTTCTGGAGAGTTAACTTGGAACCCGTTTCTAATTCAGCGAACGCCATCGTCTTTGGATGGGATTGAACCATCGACTACCTAGTTAATGCGCTAACCGAGTGTACCACAGAGAACATCAATTACGAAGCATACAACTAACGCGCTCATATAATTAGTCATTGAGTCATAGTAAGATTTTCGCCTTCACTTGGCAAGTGTCTCGCTATCTTTAATTATCAACTAACATTTTAATTGCTTTTTTGTTTCATAGAACTTTTTGTTTAACTTATTATCGATGCATATTATTATTATTATTATTATTGTTGTTGTTAATTTTTATAAGTTTATTTTTAAATATATGCTTTCATTCAATCTACCTTTTTCTGCATTGTAAATTAACCGGGTTGAGATTCGTGTCAATTTATTGACGTTAACGAAACTAGCGAAATTTATGCAGTTTTAGAGAATGTCCAAATTTCAATATCATTATTTAACATTGAAATGTGAACAATTTCTAAATGACATTTGTAACTTTCATTAGAGCCTATGAATTGGATTTCGCTCTCTAGTGTATTTATTTTTACAATGTCAAAGTTGCTGGACACAGATATATCCTTCTTAAAGAAAAAACGACAATTATAATAAAATACACAAATCAAGTTTCTTCCCACAAAAGTTCAGATTTTGAAAAGTAAACAAAATTTCTCTTTAAAATAAAAGATAGCGGCGAACTTGATGCGAAAAACAGATTTTTTTCCCTTGAGTAAATATATTATTATCTGACATATTTAATTGAACCTGTGCATCGCTCTTGTCTCTGTGGCGCAATCGGTTAGCGCGTTCGGCTGTTAACCGAAAGGTTGGTGGTTCAAGCCCACCCAGGGACGATTGCTTTTTCTCTTTTGAGCAATATTTCCACCAATTTAAAGGGTGTCATACGTGTACGAATAAGTACTGGAATTTTTCATTTACATCTAATGTGATGTCTTTAACATTCACGTTTGTCTTCAAGATTTTCTTTCAGCAGTCGTCGATAAAAGATAATAGATGTATTTTGTATCCGCATGAAGTAATTCAGTGAGCTGCATCTTCTTCGTACGCACTTTCATGTCAGAGACCATTTTGCCAGACTGCTACCTGTAACAAGGCAAAACAAATATGTTTCATTGCACAAATTCTTTGCCTATACAGCCATTATCACAGCATCCGCAATATACTAAAATAGAAGTTTTTACTTTCAGAGCAACTCCTGTTTGCGGATTTCACGACATGTAAAAAGATTTATTTATGGTCGACTATTCATACGTCAGCCAGACATGGATCAGACTCACGCTACAGTATCAATAGTCTAACAGGATTAATCTACAATTTCAGCCATTGAAACAGGGTATCAAGTCTTTTGATTTCATTAAACTTTTCTTTTCTTTTCTTCTTTCATTCATTTCTAGTTTTCAGCTGTTCTCAATATCTTCCTCAAATAAAAACGGCTGAAAAAATGAGCAACGACGTAGGATGCGACGCGAGGCCGATCAAAAGTCGAGTGCCGTAGATAAAATCCATCGAACAAACTGGCCAGTCCGATGAAGTCCTAAGAAACAAAACACGTCACACGAAAACTTTTTTTTCACTTTGTCACTTTGTCATACATCTTTCATCAAAACTATTCTTGATATATAAAAAAATTATTTATCGTCAGCACATATACGCTAAAGTTAAAAATAATTAGCATGTGATGATCTTGAGAGAAGTGTGAAAAAAAAAAAATTAAAAAAGATCTCTTAGAGTCATTAAAAAAAAGATGGAATCCATTATCAAATTTATAATTTGAGGAACTTTTGCAACGAATGCATTGTTGCGTGATAGATTTTGATTCAGTGGACATATTCGACCATGCCAAAAGATCTATCAATTCTGTGATTTCTCTTCTGTGAAGATGTGATAATCCGTGAATTTTTAAAGTCTGGATCACGCACTTCAGAAGAACTGCGCATTTAGATTATATTCTTAAATGTAGGTCACACGCTGAAGAAAAATTATGAATGGAGATCACACGCTGAAGTACCATTAAAAAATATCTGGAACCCGTTGCTAACTGCAAACTGAATAAACAAACTGCTAATTTTAGATTGTCTACAAATTGTAGTCATATAGTCGGTTGGTGAAGTAAATTCAGATGATTGAATAACTGTTAATACAAATTTCATGAACTGTTGAACTTGCTAGTACCAGATCCTTGGAATATTCAAGAAATAGTTATTCCATGGTTCAAAGCTGCGGAAGAAAAGTTGAATGACTTCAGTAAAATGTTTCATCACAACATTCACATTAATGATTTCACTGACTATGAAGATGACCTGAAAAACTTTTATAATTCTGTTATTCTTCAATGTATACAAAAAGCGAAAACTATTATAAATACGATTGCTATCAATTCTTCCGAGACAAAGGTTTTTCAAGAATGAATACTGAATATATATTTACTGTAGAAAATGCAGCAAACTTGATGACAATCAATATTATTGGTCTCCCTTTAGATTTCTGGGATGCCACTCCTTTTGTTAAAACATGGCTTAGAAAGAAATCACAGTGCTGATAGCAACAGAGGCAGAAAAAGCTGAAGACTATGATGACAATAAAATCGCCATTTCGAAATTCTTAAAATGAAAGATCAGGAATAAAAGATTTTAAAGCAGTTCTTTTAATTATTTTACCTTTCAAAATGATAACGTGCAATGTAATGCGGATTAATTTTGTTATTTTTTTAATAAGAACAAGAAAAATTTGCTTTATTCCTAAATTATATCTATATAGTAAAGTTCAGACTATGGAAAAATAAAGAAACTTGTTGCTACTGAAACGGGTTGCTAAGAGAACCCGTTTTTAAAATTTTCAAATCACATCACTAGTTGTCATATCTTTTTCGAGAGTGTCTTTATATCTATCTATCTATCTATCTATGGATGGATCGATCGATAGATAGGTAGATTGATTTTACCCTGACAATCCGTTTAGGTGAAACCTAGGTAGGTTTAGCTGGCTCTATAAGTTTATATTAGGTTTGATCTACTTCGTGTATGGAGCATTGTACGTAGTTGATTTTACTCGTTTTGGAGGTTTTTTTTTTTTTTTACTCTGAGCTTGAACTCTGGACGATTGTTTTCGCCTCAGTTTCGTGTCCTTCTTTCTTTTTTATTCCTCATTTTTCCTTGGTTATTGGTTTGTTCAAAAACATGACGAAAAACGCAAGGTTTTTTACAAGAGTACTATATATATATATATATATATATATATATATATATATATATATATATATATATATATATATATATATATATATATATATATATATATATATATATATATATATATATACACACACACACACACGCGAATAAGGAAACGGAACAAATGATAATTTTATCACATTTTATTTTACTACCTCTTACATTTTGTCCCTGTACACAATATCTGTGTTGAGGTATACCTGATAACGCCTTGGAATGAGAAATCGGAGACCAGAGTTCGAATTCCAGTCGGGTTAGTTACACTTACATGCAAATAACGTTGGTTGGGTATGAAATTATCTGTTCTCTCCCAGTTATGGTTTGAATAGAATGAAAGACTGGGTCATATCGCCTTTATTGGGAACCAATATTTGGTTAAAATAAACAGTAACCCATTACGGAAGATCTTATATATAGTCAGTCATGAATTGAAAGAGACATGATTGCACAAGTGTGCATCACATACGGCACTTAACTGACTGACTGGAGTGTATCAATCTTAGGATGTAGACATCATTGACTTTTGAGTCTCTCAGTTGCGTTTTTGTCTTCAGGCAGAGTGCGACTCAACTGTGGCTCTGTCCGTGGACAGAGATGCATCTGAGAAATATAGTTAGGTGCCTGGTTCCGGGAAAAACCTCTCCGCAGCTCCGCCACCATCCCTCATTCCACTAGAGATGGATGTAAGGGGGGGGGGATTAGTAGTCATACCGATACCAGGGCAACCGATGGTTGCTGGGGCTGATCAATTTTCGTCCCTGGTCCGAGTGTACACGCTCAGGTTGTCAATATTAAACCCGAACTTGTGTTACACTTTGTCTCAGTGAGGAGGCTGGGGGAAATATACCAACTGCGGAAAAATCTTCTGCTAAGTCAGACATAAATCGAAAAAGACATGATCATCATAGCTTTTATCGCATATGACACAGACTGTGCTTCCCGAGGTAGTGACGTCACTATATTATACCTTTTCTCTTTTTAGTGTAGAGATGAAAGAAAGGCATTTTATATCCTTACATCATTAACATATTTTAGGTAATCTATTTGATTTCTAAAACTGAGTTTTGTAAATAAATATAGCTCATAGGCTCGATTTAAACGCGTTTCAGATGAAGATTGAAATTTTGGGCAATAAGACCCGGTGTCAAATAAATAGTGTTTAATATTTTTGTTGTAAATTTTCATGAAATAAAAACGCATTCATTCATTTTCGTCAGATGTTCAGGTTTTATTCCTATTCTAATCATCGCCTTTTTAAAACAATATGTTTCATACACGAGCCTTGCAATTAATTTAGTAACGACAGAAAGAGCAACACAAAAACCGTAGTAGTCATTTAACTTGTGGCGGACTTCACCACGTTAATTTAACTTTAGATTAGGAATCAAGGCTCACACAGAAAAAGGATAACCAAAAGACATTGTTACACATAAAATATGTATTTAACAAAATGTACAATATCAAACAACGATGTGAAAGAAAACATGCATTTCAGTAAGAAAAGGTTGAATTAACCAAGAGCTGTCTCTCTTTATCTGTTATTTTAGTGTTCAATGAGAAATAGTCATTTGGTTCAAAGTTCACTGGAAGAATGTTCATGAGAGTCTCTTGTAATGATTGTTCTTGAAAGATATTGCTGTGTAAGAAGAGTTTATGTGAGTATGTACAAGGTATGTTCAGCATGTGAGTGGTGTGTGTGAGTGAGAAAGTTGGCGCATGGTTTCAACTGTCATGTATTCGTTTGGCAGTTGAATTCCCATTAATGGAGATAAGAAAAATCTTGGCTTAAATAAGCGACTATGGGCTCTTCACGTGCAAACGATCTGATTGGTTGGCATCGACCAATCAGCGCGCGATCTTTGGGGAGACTTAAGAAAACTTCTGTGGTCCGCTTCTCCGAAAAGTGCACAAAGCTGACTACTTAAAAATAGAGCGATTATAAAATTGTCGCATTACTGCGATTTGTAAATTGCCTGTAGTAATGTAGTGGTGATTATTTAACCAATGAATGCTTGACATTATAGGTGATTTGTATTTTTGTATGTATGTATGTATGTTCGTGCGTATTAGATTCGCACACACTCATTTTATTCAAAACTGCCCCGAGCTACACTCCCTATCTCGGGGACTCAAAATAACAACAAAAACAAGGGGTGTAACTCATCAGTGATTACTGATAATACACAATAAGGCTTGCGCAAGAGTGAAGTTCATTACTGTGTTACACAACAATTATTGCCGAGTCGAATGTAAGTCCGGGTAAGAAATGATTAAAGTAACAAGAAAACTACAAATAAACGACAATGTATTATTTACAAAAAAAAAAAAAAATCCATAGACAATAAAGAAGAAAACATTTAAACTAAAGAATGTTTTTTTGTGTAAAATGTTTGTCGGAGAAGTCCAAGTGAATAGTGATACATCGAATGAAGTGAAGTGGTGAAGTGACCGTCTGTGCCCTGATTGGGTGGGGGACACATTTTTAAAACGTTTCCCCTCCATCTTGTTATCCAAAACAAAAAGAGGATAACAGAGAATATCACTACCTATTTATAGGCTTGAAGGGCGTCCCATAGCGACGGTTTTTTTTTTTTTTTTTAGTAAAGTTAAGTGTAGTAACACACAAAATAGTTAAAAAGTGGGGAAAAGACCGTCCTTTTGACAGTACGTTTTATCGTGGGGAGGTTCATCCATGTTTGCCAAATTGTACTTCAGATCATTTTCTTTGAGTAAGGACAAAACGAGTTTCTACTTTGACTCTTTCACGAAGTAAAAAATATTCAAGTACTCTCTGTGAAAATATATGTTATTTTAAAATAATTAAATATTTAAATTGATGCATGACTATTAATGATTTTAAATGTTTCGAGCTAATGGGAAAAAATTGGACAGGAAATGTGAACGATTTAGGTGCACATTAATTCCGCAACTTTTATTAGCTTGTACGAATTTTCGTGAATTGCGATGAATTGATAAACTGAAAAGGAAACACTTGCCATGACAAACTATTTAATTATTTGACCTATTAATTTAGAGAAACCGAACGTACTTGTCTCTGTGGCGCAATCGGTTAGCGCGTTCGGCTGTTAACCGAAAGGTTGGTGGTTCAAGCCCACCCAGGGACGAAAAGTCAATTTTTTCTCTTTTCCATTTAATTGAACATTTTTATCAATTTGATGACGAACGTCTGCCAATAAGCTACCGTAAATGTGAGTGATTCTATATCTCTCTGAAAATCGATGAAAAAACAGGTTCCTCATCAAGATTTAGTTTTAACTATAAAACGCAATTTGAAAAGGACGTATGCAATTGACCTTGGGTGAGATTGAACTATTGACTTCTTAGTTAAAGCTTTAACCAATTGCACCACAGAGAACATTAATTACGAGGCGTACAGTTAACGCACTCATATAATTCGTCAATGAGTCAGAAAGATTTTCGCTTTTATTTGGCAAGTGTCGCGCAATCATTTTCAACAAACATTTCAATTGCTTTTTTATTTCATAGAACTTTCTTTAACTTATTATCGATGCATATTATTATTATTAAAATTATTGTTGTTGTACTTTTATTGTTGTTAATTTTTATATGTTTATTTTTTAAAATATGCTTTCAATCTTCCTTTTTCTGCATTGTAAATTAAACGAGTTGAAATTCATGTCAATTTGTTGACATTACTGAAACTAGTAAAAGTTGTGTAGTTTTATAATGTCCAAATTTCAATATCAATATTTAGCTTTGAAATGTGAACAATTTCTAAATGACTTTTGTAATTTTCATTACTGCCAAACAATTGATTTTCTCTTTTCGATACATTTACAATGTCAAAATTGCTGGACACAGACATATTCTTCTTGAATAAACTTCTAAAAAACAACGATTATCATAAACTACACAAGTCAAGTCTGTTACTACAAAAGTTCTGATTTAGAAAAGGAAAAAAAATCCTCATTAAAATGAAAGATAGCGATGAATTTAAAACTAAAAAAGAAAGATTTCAATCACGAAATATATCATTATCGTTTAGTAACCTTTATTTCAATTTCAAACATTTTCTTGAATTTCATTGGTTGTTAAATATAAAATAAGCTTCGAGAAATTTCCATTACAAAACAATCAAATTTTGTGCAAAAGTAGGCTCAACTGATTTTAAAAAATCTTTCTCGAATTCACCCCTAATTTAAATTTTTCAAGAAATCCCATTAGATAAAAAATAGAAAATACAATCTCGCCCACGCATTTCTGGGAATTATTGGCAACATCTGCTAAGCTTCCGTTGAGACGATTTCATTGGAAAAAAAACTATAAATACAAACGACAAACAAGTTTTTCTGCGCAGTGAGATTCGCGCCTGCTTCGTGACCTCTTGTCGTTCGGTGTGGATGTCACCGCGATCAAGACGTTTGCAACGTCGTTGTGTGCTGTCTGACGACTTTGCTGTCTATTCAGCGTATGGAGACCGACAGACCAGAGGAGTTTCTTTGCTGGTTAGCCGTACCCTGGATGCTAGGGTGGACCTTCTACATGCGAATGCGGGGAGCCGATTGATCGTGGCCGATGTTGCCGTGAAAAGTGGTTCGTTCCGAGTCGTTGCGGTTTATGCGCCCAACGACTGCGAGGAGAGGGTCTCATTTTTTCGGCGGTTGGGGCCATTCCTGGTGGATTCAACGCGCCTAGTCTTAATGGGGGACTGTAATACCGTTCTGAACCGCAAGGTAGAGAGGGGTGGGGAGCTAGCGGGAGGAGAGGGATCGTAGCCTGGATGATCGGATCAACGAGTTTGGACTTGTTGATAGATATCGGGTTGATCAACCCCACGGGGGAAGATGTGGACGTGGGCCCGTAGTTGGACGTCTACCCAGGTGGTTAGCTAGCTGGATAGAATGTTAGAGGAGCCGACGTAGACTTGTTAGATTGTCCCACGTTCCACTGGGTAGGCTATTCGAACCACAAACTCATTTGTTCCCGGATGGCATTAGATTGTAGGCCTAGAATGGCTGACGACTGGAAGTTCAATCTGTCCTTACTGGATAGACTGGACTTCCGGGAACAACTAATTAGCCTAGCGCAGAGGGGGCTAGTGGGGCGGTTATTGAGAATAGGTGGTGGGACAGACTTAAGGATAGGGTTAGGTCCTTAGATAGAGCTAACAAGGTGAAGGCTCGTAGAGATAGTCTTTCCCGGGCGGTGGCTGGTGGGGGGGGTCCCCTAGAGATAGTCTTAGCTTGGGAAGCCCTAGAGCGTTCGAATAGCGAGCGCTACATGGGCCAGGTAATTAGGCATAATTTAAGCAAGATGTTTCCGAAGCTGTGAATATGGGCGCAGATTTGAGCAAGGAAGGAAATCCGTCGAGGTTCCGGTCGTTACATTCGTGAAGTCAAAGCTCCGGAGGGGCACACTCTTCGGGCCACTGAGGACCTGTGTGAGTCGTTTCGGCGGCTTTCCGAGAGCTGGTTTACCAAGGAGCCTGGTCTCCAGGACGATGAGTTTCGTAGCTATTTGGCTGACTTTCGCCGATTGAAGCGGCTAGCTGCGAGGGAGAGATCACATAGGGCGAGGATCACGCGGCATTGAAGAAGGTCGGCAAAGGCAAGTCATCCGGTCAGAATGGTTTGGCCTATGAATTGTACTTGAGGCTGTCGCACATTTTTGTCCCGATTTTGATTGTCATGTTCAACAACTGGTTCCGGTAGGGGTACGTCCCCGGTCGGTTCATCAGGGGTGTGATCACGTTGTTGAAAAAGTGCAAGGGTGTTGGGAGGGAATTAGATAACTATAGGCCCATAACTCTGCTAAACACAGAGTTAAAGATTTTGGCCAATATCTTGCAGGAGCGTTTGCAATCAGTTGCCGAGTCTCTGTTGGGTCCGGAGCAGACTTGTGCTGTGAAAGGCCGAACAATTCAAAGCAACCTACATCTGATCCGCACGATCATAGAGGGTGTAAAAGACGATGATGAGGCCGCGCTGATCAATTTGGATCAGTCCCAGGCATTTGATAGGATTGACTATCGCGACTTTGCTGCTGTCCTGCAGCCGCTGGACTCGCGCCCTACTTTTGCCGCTGGATTAACCTTCTGTATCGATCCCGCAGTGCTGTGGTACAGGTGAACGGGAAGCTGTCGGGCGCTTTTGCCCGGTCTCAGTCGGTTCGTCAGGGTTGTCCAGTGTCGCCCTTACTTTACGCTTTGGCGTTGGAGCCTCTCCTTTGTCGGCTGAGCGACAGGGCTTGCAATCCGGCCCTACATGGAATTGCTGTCCCTGGAGGGTCTCGACCCATGATTTCCGCATACGCCGATGACATATTTATTTTCGTGTCGTCCCGAAGCGATATTGAGGTGGTACTGAAGGCGCTTGATCGGTACGAAAAGGTGACAGGAGCCAAGATTAACCGTGATAAGTCTTCCGGCTTGCGGTTAGGTGCCTGGAAGGGGCTCGATCTTCCAGGTCCCTTTGGTTGGACGGACGGTCCTGTCCGAATTTTTGGAGTGTGGTTTGGTGAAAAATTGTTCAGAAGTACGGGCAAAAGTCAGCGCGGCCGGTGAGACTTGGTACTGAAGGAGGTTGTCCGTGAAGGGCAGGGCGGAGGCGTGTGCCACTTACGTCTTCCCAATTGTCCTTTACCGCTTAGCCATACTTTCTCTCTGTAAGGACCATAAGAAGCCGCTGTAGCGATTGCTATCCTCCATTTTAATGGAGGGTACGCAGTCATAAGGTCGACAGAGAAGTCTGTGCACAATCTTCGTGTCATGAAGGGGCTGGAAATGCATCACTTGGCGAGCCACAAACACGCCTCGAGGTTGGCTTTCCTACGCCGCGCATTGGCAGGAGATTCGATTATGGCGGGGATTGTGAGGGACGCCTTCCCTTTCCTTACTATCAGTCCCCCCATCTCATGGGTTGAACGCCGTCGTAGACCCCGGGATCAATCGGATTTCCTTCGCGAGTGTCGATACGCCTTGACAGTAATTCTTCGGTCCAGTGACATTTTATGGCCTAGGAAGGTCTTCTGTCGTTATCTAGTGGAGGGGGCCGCGAAGGACCTTCTACGTGAGCGGCTCGACGTAGGAGGCCGTCATATGGGGCTTGGTGAATTTTTCCAGACTGTGAATGGTGTGACCTTGGCTTAGATAAAACGGCTTCGCACACCTTCTACCATAGTCCTCTTGTCCGACCCCTATGGGACCATGTCGGCGAGTTGACGGCTCGTATCGCTCCCGAAAAGCTCGTGTCCATTGATCGCGCATACGCGTGTGACAATGTGTCGCCCCCGTAATCTGGGGTGAAATGAATGGTGTTTCTATCTCTACTGGCTACGGCCCGAATGGTGATTTAGACGACGCGACAGAAGGAAGTCTTGCGAGGCAACCGTCTTTCTCATCATGATCTGATCCGATTCTTTGAGCATCAGCTCAAGATGAAGATTAGAACTGATACAAAACGCTTGCATTCGACAGTCTTTAGCGATACGTAGGTGACTGAGGCGAGCTTGGTTCGTTTGAACGGGGCCAGCCTTGATTTTCTCTTTTAGGTCAAATCTATGTCACATCGGGGTGGTTTCCTGTGGAGCCCTCTCCTTGGTTAGGTTAGACAAGTTTTGTGTATCTAGTTAATGTGAGTAAGTATTGTTCCTGTCCTGCTCCGGGCTATATTTTTGATTATGATCCAAGTTGAGATTCCCAAGCTCCCCAGTTTGTTTTGGCCCCCTTTCATCTCGGCTGCGTCAGCTTTATATATTTCCCATGTCCGTATATATATTTTTCCTTTCCCTCTCCTTTAGCGAGAGAGCCTCTTGATTGTACTCAATGGGCAGAATACAGCAGCTCTCTTTTTTGAGGGTTGGACGGGTCCTATTAACATCAGTTGTGCTTTGTTTTGTTTGTATTGATATTTAGTTTGTTTTGGGGTTCATACCCTCCCCTCTCATTGTCATATATTAAATTTTTTATCTATATTTATTATCATTAGATTTTTAAATCTCGGGGTGCGTCTTGTACCCCTCCCGCCTCCGAGAGGATGCGGTATTATGGTAGATGGAGGATTGATTAATGACGGACGAGTTTTTTGTGGGGAATGTACAAATTGTAGCGAGTGAATGGGTCGTGAATCAGATTAGCTAGGGTATAGGATAGTCAGTGTGGACCTGTCTCAAACCCTTTCCTCTTTTCGGCCTTGTGCCATAATTGTATTTTTATACAATAAATAAATAGACATTCTTACACACAAGGGCATGCGCAAAGAAATTTACTCGCATGTAGAGAGATATTTACAAACGCAAAGGAGATACAAACTCAAAGAGACACCAAGAAAAAAACTTAATTTTTGTACTGCATTTTGGAACAAACTTCCTTTATAAAAGATTCGGAAAATTTCAACGACAAAACTTTTCGATTCAAAATCTTCTTCTTTCTTCTAGAAAAAAAAACTTTTGTCTAATTAAAATTTAACCTTTATAGTAAAAGGCAGACAACTTTTACTTACTTTAGGCATTGAATATTTCCAAAACAGTAAATAACTTTTACTCTTAAATATACTCTCGCACACATCATTACAAAACAAAAAAATTGTAAAATTGTGTATATAAAAATTAATTTGTTCTTCCAAACTTGTTCTTTTTGTCGTAATTGAATATCGTTACCATTTGACCCATTTTTGTAATTTATGTTTGTGGATGTTGTATGTTTTATTTGCAACCCAACTTGAAATATTCACGCAGCCTTCCTAGATTCACAACAATTTTATAGATTGAATTGACCTTACCTGTCACTCTTGTCTCTGTGGCGCAATCGGTTAGCGCGTTCGGCTGTTAACCGAAAGGTTGGTGGTTCAAGCCCACCCAGGGACGTTAGCTTTAACTTTTTTCTCCATTTGATCGAACAGTCTTATCATCAATTTGATGCCGAACGTGTGCCAATAAGCTACCGTAATTATGATTCTATATCTCATGGAAAAACACCTACATCTTCAATCAAGATTTGCGTACAGTGCTCCAAAGTCGTCTATGAAAGTTAATGCGTTTAATTTTTATCTCCTTGGTAAAATTCAATGGCGCCCATCTTCGTACGCACATTCATGTCAGACATCAATTTGCCAGATGTAACAAGGCAAAATAAATATGGTTTATTGGCACGAAGTTTCAACTCCTAATGCCAAGCCAACAGCGTCCACAGCATAATATACAATAATTTGTTTGTAAAAATGAAATATTCATTTAACTACGCTTCATTTTATTATAAACCACCATACTTAAAAACGAAATGCATTCTTCTCACTGTTGAAAACATGAAATGTGGTGGCAGTCGTCAGAATTTCTTCTGGCTAACCCAAATTGACTTTGATTCGTTTTGAGTGATGAAAGTACGAATAAAAGCAGATTTTAATGTTTTTTTTTTTTTTCAAAATAAAATTAAAGATTTTTTGCGCAGAGAAATCAAGTAAAATATAATAAAGTAATTACTTTCCATAAAAATCTCTTGATGTAATTATATTTATTTTAAATAGATTTTTATTCGTTTACAATAACGAGGATTTTTGCTAATCAAATAATGATGGCCGTTGATTTTTTTTACGTTAAAGAAGTGATTTCATTTGTAACCGTTTTAATTTAATTAAATAAATTTAAATATGCAGTTTTTCCTTTACGAGAACCAAATTTGAGGTCTTTTGTTTACTGTGAATGTAAGAAATTTGTAAGAAGCAAATTTTTCAAATTTTCAATTTATATTTTTCGAAAAAACATTATTTTAATGACTATGAAAACGCAATTTCAAAAGAACGTATGCAATCGACCACGCGTGGAATTGAGCCGGCGACTTTTCAGTTAACGCGCTAACCAATTGCACCACAGAGAACAACAAGTAGCTGATGCATTCATATTAGTCATTGAGTCATAGAAAAATTTTCGCTTGAAAAATGTCTCGCCATCTTTTATTTTCAACTAACATTTCAATTGTTTTTGTTTCATAGAACTTTTTGTTTAACTTATTCGTGCATATTATTATTATTATTATTATTATTATTATTATTATTATTATTATTATTATTATTATTATATTTCCTTTGATTTCTGGTGTGTACACATTTCTTTCCAGGTCCCGGCCAGAGATCTAAGGTCAGAAATGGCATCATGATATTTTCCACTGAGCAGTTAAAAATAAAAGAAAAAGTGCAACAACACATATTTTACATAGACCTTCGTAAGGTGTGGGCTCTACTCGTGAGAACATTTTTTTGTATTTCTTTAAGGCATGGGCTAACCAGGAATCCCTTCCATGAGTCTATTGGAATATTTTCCAACCAATCCGAGGGCCCCAACTACAACAGAGATTGTTGATGTTCCCATGTGTCACATTTTTGAGATTTCGATTTCAAAGTCCTTATATTTATTATTATTATTATTATTATTATTATTATTATTATTATTATTATTAAAATTATTGTTTTGGTGGTGGTGCTGTTGTTGTTAATTTTTATAAGTTAATTTTTATAAGTTAATTTTTAAAAATACGCTTTCAGTCTACCCTTTTCTTCTCCATTGTAAATTAACCGGGTTGAAATTCATGCCAATTTGTTGACGTTAACGAAACTAGCGAAAGTTATGCAGTTTTAGATAGTGTCCAAATTTCGATATCAATATCTAACATTGAAATGTGAACAATTTCTAAATGACATTTGTAACTTTCATTACTGCCTATGAACTGATTTTCTCTCTCCGATATATTTACAATGTCAAAATTGCTGGACAAAGACATATTTTTCTTGAAGAATAAACTTCTGAAAAACAACAATTATCATAAACTACACAAATCAAGTCTGTTACTACGAAAGTTCTGATTTAAAAAAGTAAAGCAAATTTCTCTTTAAAATAAAGCATTGCGACGAACGTGAAACCGAAAGAGAGAAAGCTTCCAATGATGAAATACATCATTATCTGACGGATTTAATTGAGCACTAGTGCTGTTCTTGTCTCTGTGACGCAATCGGTTAGCGTGTTTGTCTGTTAACGAAAAGGTTGGTTGTTCAAGCCCTCCCAGGGACGAAGGTATGCCATATATGTGCATATAATTCCACATTGTGTGGCATTCTTCAGGCTATAAATTAAAATGTAGCATTAAATAAAAAGACCATAACTAAAAGCAATGTTTTTATCATATTATTAGGTTGTTGCATATATTCTGTGCTATAGTGTGTTTATTCAACATGACAGTCTCACCCACACGTCACTAACATGACCAAACATGTAATTAAAGATCTCGGTTGGAAAGTTCTATCACACACGTCATATTCTCCTGGTTTAACCCCGTTCAGACTGCCACCATTTTCGATCGCTTTCTATTTAAGAAGTATTTCGTTCCATAAAGATGTGAAGCGTAAAACGTGGCTTGATGAATTTTTCATTTCTACCGTCGAGGCATTGAACATTTAATGGATCGTTGGCAGGAGGTCGTAAAAAAATGAAGTAGAATTCATTGTTAAATGATTCATCAGAACAGTTCATAAATAACAAACTATAAAAGAAACGAACGAATTTATTAAACAATCTAATATATCAGGCAATGTTTATGTCGATGCGACTATCCATGTGCATGAACAAGAGTCGCTGGGAATTTTAGAATTTAATAATTTGCTCCTCTAATTAAAATAATTCACTAAGACGAAAATGTTTTGAAAGTGCTTTAACCCCTACATTTGTCCCTGGCCCGATTGTACATGCTCAGGTTCCACACATTAAACCCAACCTTGTGTCGCATCATCTCAATGAAGAGACTGGGGTAAATACTACCTTCCGCGGCCCATGCCGGGTGATGATTAACACCGTTCGGTTGCATCTCTGTCTTCGGGCAGAATGCAACTCAGATGTGGCTCTGTCCACGGACAGAGACGCAGCAGGGGAAGATAAAAACTGTAAGATGTCCGGTCCTGAGGAATAATTGCGCGAGGCTGCACCCCCACCCATGTACTAGAGAGGAGGGATCGGTAGTGATACCGATGACAACGCAACCGACGGTTGCTGGGGCTGGGCAATTTTTGTCCTTTTCCCGAGTGTACGCGCTCGGTTTTCCCACATTAAATCCGACCTTGTGACACATTTCGTCTCAATGGAGAGGCTGGGTAAATACTACCCTCCGCGGCCCAGATAACTAAGATCAAAGTGTAGTATCCAAGTTTGTAAATCTCTCCCTCGAGAAGTTTGTAACACATTATTTATCATCTCTCAGTAGCGTCTCTGTCTTTGGGCAGAGAGCACTCAAGGGCAACTACGTCAATGGACAGAGTCGCAACTGAGAAAAATTATACTGAGAAGTGTCCAGTCCTGGGGAACAGCTGCTCGAGGCCGCGCCCTCTCATTACAGTTATTACGTTAATAGACTCTCCCACCTATAATAAGTAAGAGTAACAAGTCGGTCGGGGAGTTGGTCAGACAGTCGATGTCGGACGACCGTTCGTCGGATATTAAAGTATCAGCAACCACCACTAGATTACTGTGTCATTATTTATTATATCAAGTTCCTAACGTTTTGTACGTCGAACCTATTTTAAGACCGACTTAGTACAAATACAAGCTTCCACTGTGAAACCACTACATAACAATATTAAAGATTAAAAAAAATTAATTTAATCATTTTGGTTGTATTAATTTTAAAAATAAAAAAAAATATAATCATTATATCTATAGTGATTTTAAAAATTAACTAAATTGAAAAAGTTAAGTTTTCCTGTGTTGTCTCAGTGCCCGATTGTCCTGGTGCCAATATTTTTAGACCTTTTTTCATTAATTATGAATACTAAAAGAATGTAGACATTATGTAGAGGAATATTTGGCTTATGGCTTTGACCAAAGGCAACCTATGTGCCTTGTTTGCAACAGCTCATTTTCTAAAGAAGCGATGAATCCATCAAGGTTTTTAGAGCATTTAAAAAGAAACCATCTCGAGGCTGTGAACAAATCCATTGCATATTTTAAAAATTTAAAGAAAATCTTTAACCAACGAAATACTGCTTCATCTTATTTGAAATATCTACAGGAATAAATGAAAATGACTTGCATTTTATGAGATAGCGCAAGTAATTGTAAAAACTGGAAGTGCACATACAATTGCTGAAAATGTTATTAAGCCTTCCTTTGAATTTCACATGAAAACTCTGTGGCAGCAAGATTCGGAAAATATCGGAAAATCATTACTATTAAGCAAGGATTCAACCCGGAGAAGAATCGAAATATCAGCAGATGTGGAAAGCCAGCTAATTGAAAAATTAAAAAGCACTCAATTCAGATTGACAAATCTACGGTAAGCGATAATAGAAGCAATCTTATGGCATATGTTCGTTATAAAGATGGTTACTGCAAACTGTGTAAAGAGTTGTTGTTCGTGAAACTTTTAGAAACTGATACCAATAGATTATTCCGTAGAGGATCATGTGAGTTTACATGTTAAATTAGAAACACGTGCTGTTTATTCCTTCAAGAAGAAGGTCCAGCTACAAGAACATGGCGGACGCCAGAAGTTTAAGAAATAAACAATTGTATTAACGTAAAAATACAACAAATGGTAAATTGGTGTAAATTTCTCTCGTTGAAAGAAAGAGATAAGTAGAATTGTAAAAGTCATCCGCAGGGGCATATGGTAGGAAAGGGAGTGTGAGTTGTGACTTACTGCGGCAATGGCATTTGGCGAGTTGTCTTTGGAGATGGGAGGTCGCATTCCGACGAGCGTCGTGAATCCTTGCTGTTGTACCGTTCGACTGACGAAGATGTCTTTTTGATAGGTTTTTATATCCTTTTCATAGGCTCAGATTGTCTCCAATTTTTATTTTGTTTCTTTCGGTGGGAGTGAGTGTTATTGGGTGGAAATTCTGGATTGTATTTTTCTTCAAATGTGTAAGTAAAACGGAAGTTATGTGCGGAGACGATGCGCAGTTGACGGAATTTTTAGTTCAGTCTTGGGTTTCGGGGCGTTCACGTCTGGCCTGTGGTGGAAATTTGTATAATATGAATCAAAAGAAGATCTGGTTTTAGGAAGATTATAACAAAGTTAATCTCACTCGACTGTGTGTAACTTCCTAAATGTTGTTTGATTAACAAAAATATTTGCTGCTTAATTATACAAACCAATAACAAATCTAAGCATGGCCCAATATGTCTCCCGATTCATCTCAAATTATGTGATCAAAATTGTTAAAAAACATATATTTGCGAAGATACATAATTGGTTTAATTATGCTGTTTGTTGGCTGTTGGTTCCTAGGAACTGAGTTGCTTGAGCCTCATACGTCGAATACGATGGGCGAGTCCATATAGCATATATATATATATATATATATATATATATATATTGTGTGTGTGTGTGTGTGTGTGTGTGTGTGTGTGTACCTCCAATAATTCGCTAAAATCAGTATAGCATAAAAGGTCCGAAACTTAATAAAAACAAAGTTTCATCATTGAAATGTTTCTTATTATTAAGAGGGAAGAACAAAGTATTTTCTAAATATTTTTTCCTTCTATCTAACATGTTCTAAATTTGGGTAAAAAATCTCGTTTTTTGGGGTTTTTTTGTTAACTTTGTAATACTTGTGGTCATCGCCATTTTAGTGTAGCAGTTTCAGGGGCAAAACTCCATTAATTTGGAAATTCTTTCAAAAATAAAATAATTGTCTAATTTTAATGAAACTTTCATGAATTATTCAAAAATATTAAATATGTGTGTGTGCACGTGCGTGTGTGTGATCCCTCTCCCACGAATTTATGATAAGGGGCCTACTCTACTACATTTCAATTTTCATAAGGCAGTATCCATACAAATTTCATCGTAACTTAATTCAAGTAGAAAAATTGAAAATAAATACAATGTTTCTAAACACAAATTAGAGACATGTTATTATAGATCATTCAATCTAAAATAAATCAACAATGTTTTGCGCTAATTTTTAACATCAATTAGAGTTTTTGAATAATTTTAACACATTCAACATTTATAAATAAAAAATAAACGACTCGGTTAGAAATTGACTAAATACAATAAGTGTTTAGTAACCCTCATTTCAATTTTCAAACATTTTCTTGAATTTCATTGGTTGTTAAATAAAAATAAGATTCGAGAAATTTCCATAACAAAACAGTCAAAAATTTGTGCCAAAGTAGTCTCAACCGACATAAAAAAAAAATCTTTCTCAAATTCATTTAAATGTTTCAAGAAATCCTATTGGCTAAAAAATAGAACATTCGCCCACGCATTTCTCTGAAAAATTCGCAACGTTGGAGCAGATTTCGTTCTTAAGAAAACTATAAATAGAAATAGTAAACGAATTTTCGTCACATTTGAGACTCACACACGGGAAAGATACACACGGGAATTATGTGCCACCAAAGAAACAAACTTCTTTTGTAAGAGATTAGAAAAATTTACACAACAAACTTTTTCACTTAATATCTTTCATAGAAAAATCTTTTGTCTAAGTTAAATTCAACCTTTTTAATCAAAGGTAGACAATTTTTACATTGAACATTTCCGAAACAGCAAAGAACTTTGCACACATCATTACAAACAAAGAAATTGTAAATTGTGTATATAAAATTTAATCTGTTGTTTGAAACATGTATTTTTGTCGTGATTGAATATCGTTACCATTTGGCCATTTCTTGTAATTTATGTTTGTGGATATTGCATATTTTATTTACAGCATAGTCCTAAATACTTACGCAACCTTCTTAGATCGACTGCAAGTGAAACTCTTTTAAAGATGGCATCGTTCTGAGAGAACTTTGGTAAGACCGGTGCTTAAAATGTAAAGTAAATTGTAAAGCATGTGGACTATGATCTTCAGGCGGACTCCATAATTGATTCCTGTCATGTGATAGGGTAGATGGATTGTTTAATGATTATAAATTCATGAACTTTTTTTTAATATATTTCCTGACATTTCCCTGTTAACTGGCAGTTTGAACCCTTGTCTCCTTCAACCAATAATCGACTAATCTTGAAACACGGATTCTATTCAAAAAACAAAGTTTTGCATGAAGAATCTTCGCCAGAAGCGTAATGAAGAATTTCCAGTGTCTCGGTTATATAGATCCTGTCGAGCATTACGTTAAATTTTATGCAGGTAAATCATCGCAATGAGAACTTTTTTCCCCCCATAGAAATATTACTCAGCATGCAGCAGAAACAAAAACCTTCTAAAAGCCATTTAATAATAATAATAATAATAATAATAATAATAATAATAATAATAATAATAATAATAAGCAACACAAATTGTTTCTATAAAAGTTTGATTCTAACAACAAATTTCTTAAACACAGAGCCAGCATAAAGTAAAAGCAGAAAGTTTTCTTTAAGTAAATAAGTAATGACGTGTCTACCGCTGTTGTCTCTGTGGCGCAATCGGTTAGCGCGTTCGGCTGTTAACCGAAAGGTTGGTGGTTCAAGCCCACCCAGGGACGATTACTACATTTATTTTAATCAAACAAAATCCTCCAATTTAATATGACCTGAACTTTTAAAATGTTAATTCTGAAACACATTCTCTCACATGAGAATCTGAATCCATGTATCTCCAAAGATTCGCTAAAACTTATTAAAGAAGATTAAAAAAAAATGTTCCAAACATACTAAGAAGTTTTTATCATCAAGGTCTATAGTCTTATGAAGAGGAAACAGTAAAGGATATTTTGACTATTAAATTATATTTCTTAATTCATTTTTGGTTAATTTTTTATTATTTTTCTAGCGTCAGTGAGTGACTATGAGTTAGTACCGGAGACATGCTACAGCGCGTTTGGCAAGACCTTAACTACCGACTTCACGTGCCGTGCATATATTGAACACTTATGAAATCGGTCCCATAATAAACTTATGATGTTCAACACCTAAACTGTTCAATTTCCTTGAGATAGACGTAGTAGTTTTCAAGTTAATTGCTTTTAAAATAAGGTACCTCCATGAGATCGCTAAAAAAGAGCATAGTATGATGAAAAAGACGCCAAACTTGAAAACAAAATTTTATCGTCTGAATGTTCATGTTATTATTCAGAGGAAAGATCAAAGTATTTTGGGGGTATTTTTTTTACATTTTTTAATCGTTCCGAGTACGTCCGAAATTTTCGTTAAAAATCTTGTTTTTTTTTTTTTAGTTAGCAAAATTGACATATAATCGATTATGGCATCCAATTTTTTCCATTTTATAAAAAAGATGAAAATCTCACTTTAAAATTCTTTTAAAAATCAATTATCATTTTTTCAAAATTTATTTTAAGAAAATCAGAAATTATAATGTTTATTTAAAATATTTTGAACCAAGGTTGACTTAGCTTCTGCGCCGAAAAGATGTAATTTTAAAATAAAATAAAGCAGGTCATAACCTTTCGCGTTACTTGACAGGTATTGAATGACGTATTGATGGATTTACGTGATCATAATTTGTTCTACGGTAGGCGAAAAGTGAAGTTATTTAGATTTAAGTGAACAAATTATTTACCTCGTTATTTTTAAGGAAAACTAATTTTTTTTTGTACTTAGCTTTCACCTTTACGTTTACGATGCTTTATGGAAAATATATAAAGAAATTAAAATAAGACTGTTAAGAGTGAGATTAAATTTTATATTTCATAAGAAAGGTATCTCATTGATTTATAGGTACCTTATGAAATTTTATCAGAAGTGTACATAAAATACTATAATTTTATGTACATTTAGTACATTTTACTCTGTTTTGTATTTCTATTCATTTAATTATTAATTTTGATATTTCATTTATGGAAAAAGTCATAACTGATATTAATATAAAAATAAGATCATATAAATTTCATGAACTGATACTGATACTTGTAGGTACCCTTCTCAGTTGAAATTGAAAAATCAAATTAACTTCTACACACGTGTTTCGCAAAAGTAAAGGCCTTAACAACGGAGGACAATGCTTAACTCAAATAACGCAACTTAATTGTATTCTGGTTGGTCTTCCGTACTTTATAATTACAGCCCGATTATAAACACAAAATTACATTTCTTAATTACTGCGGATCTTTTGATTAGTCAAAATGATACAATTTCCAACTCGCTAAAAAAAGATCTAACTCATAAGGACACTTAGGAAACCCGGTGCGGCTTTTAACTAATTTTATAATATTTTAACAACTTAAATGTAAAAGTCTATTATAATTAAGGAAATTACAAATAATTGTATTAAAAATTCATTTTTCATCGAAAAAACTTTTTGCTTTCAGAAAATATTCTCCATATTCATAAAAACAACTAAAAGCAAATAAAAGCATTTGTAATTAAATAATATCTTTGTTTTATTGAGTTTTGTATGTTACAATTCAGAGCTGATTTTCAGGTAGCGGAGGGGGGGGGCAATTAAAAACAAAAACAAAAAAAAACATGATTTGCATTCCACAAAGCCTTGTTCTTTTAACTATTGTAATCATTAAACGGAAACCCGATGCGATCGAATTTCTAGCGTTTTCATAAAATTATTTAGGAGTCGGGTAATAAATATATATAAAAAAAAACATTTCTGCCATGACTTTGATAAAAAAAACAACATATTTATAATAATTTCGATCATCCGTGAATAGTTTCCGAAAGTTTCATTAACATCCGACAATTATTTTTATTTTTGAAAGATTTTCCAAATTAATGTATGTCACACACACACACACACACACACACACACACACAAAAAAAAAAAAAAAAACGTGCTAAAAATTGTATATGTTATTTTACTAATTTAATACTTCTAGTGATACAAAGAGAAACAAGTTTTTTTTAATCAAAATTTAGAATGTTCTAAAAAAAAAGGAAAAATTTTTAAAAAATAATAAAAAAAAACTTTGATCTTTCCTCTTTATAATAACATAAACATTTAGACGATAAAATTTTGTTTTCGTCAAGTTTGGTGTCTTTTTCATCATGCTATGATCTTTTTTTTAGCGATCTCATGGGGGTAGCTATTTTAAAATGATGTCACTTTTGGGGGGACACCCTGTACACTTTTCTCAAAGTCCGGCGATTATTTTAATATATTTTCTGTTTTTACGTTATTTTTTATAGATACAAATATTTAAGTTTTGCTTAAAATAAACAATATTAACTACATTTAATGGCTTGAATGTCCCAGAAATTTCATAGAAAATATGTGTCTTCCGACAGGTATCGAACCTGTATCCTACACGGAACTGTCATATAACCTGACTTGCTATACCATTTAAAAGCAATAACTTTGATAACCAGACGCTTCCTCTGTAGCTAAATATATACAATATACTTTGATGAAACTTTGAGGAATATTTAAAGTATAACTAATCTTGTTTGAGACAAATATTACTTTTAGTTTAAAATATCACAGAAAAGCATTTTTAATATGTTTAAATATATCTTGTCATTCATGTTGAATACAACCACATAAATTTTATGTGAAAAACGAACTCTCCAATTTGACTTAAACATTTTGGGATATTACTTTGTGCCTGATGATTTAATATGAACATTTTCTCTTCTTGACAATTCATCGAAACTACGAACTTTAAGTATTTGATTCTTTTTTTCCTGAAACAAGCTACTGACAACTTCAAATGTGTAACTTAAATAAATTCCTTATCTTGTTTTGTTAAATATAACATGTGTGTTTCCTTTTCATTATCCCTGAATAGTTCACTTTCCTCGTAATAATAACAAAGATTTTGACGAAAAAAAAACTCTGTTTTTATTAAATTTGGCGGGGATTTTTTTTAATCATGATATACTCATTTTTTAGCGTATCAGTAGAGGTTTCTATGCAAAAAAAAAAAAACTAAAAAAAAAACAATATCACGTATGGTCGCTCGTCAAATCAAGAAAATATATATTGTAAAAAATACTACTTTCCTTATGTTGGGGTTACCAATGTAAATGGTGTTTTGTTGAAAAGATTAATGTGGCTGCGTGTTGAAGAGCATTTAACATTTATACATTTTTAAAATCAAGGAAAAACAATGGAAAACCGATTTTTGTTTCAACGATAAAATAAAATCAACACAAGGTAATTTGTGTAATGTGTGAAGGAGAAAAAAGTAGTTTCCCTTTATCTGTTAGTTGAATTAGGAAATGTAATTAAGCAAGTTTTCTGAATAGAATGTTCAAAGTTCTGTATTGAAATAAAATGTGTATTCAGAAGAACATACAGTAAGTTCAAGTGTATATTTTGTATAACTAACAGAGCTGTTGCAACTTGGCTTGTTCACAAAGAACTGACGATGAAGGATATTCAAGTTCTGTGTCTGTGTGTGTGCGTGCGGAGTGAGTAGAATGAATAGTCTGTGTAGACGTGAGTAAGTTCAACTGTCTTCAACTCTACTGTTTAATTTGGGAATGAATCCGGAGTTATATTATTACCGGTAGGCTCCCAGCACGAACTCGGGATAAATTTTGAAAGAACACGAAAAATATCTGATTGGATGAAAAATTAACCAATCGGTGATTTTATAACAAAAGCATGTTTGTGAGTTAACGGTAGGAAAAATTCAGTGTGGTGAATGCGATCAGTAAATTGTCCTGTGATATTTAGTATTTATTATTTGACCAATCACAGTTGAGTAAATGTAGGCGTGGCAAACATAGTAGTATTCACTACAATATGTCATAATTCATGTCCTGTATAGTCCTTCAAAAGGATTTTTTATTGATGGAATTTATACGGAAGAAGAGGGGAGTGAAAATAAAATAAAAAAAATTAGTGATTTAATTATACATCGAGAAGTTTTCTACTTAAAATACAGTTTTAATTAAAAAGAGAATAAAATTTACGAAAGCGAAAATCTATAGAAAGTGCACTAATTTCTGAATCTTTTTTGCATCCAGATTCACAACATGTTTCGCCTTTCTTACTATCACAATGTGAAATATTTGAAAGCTGAATGAAGTCGACTAAGATATACGTCTAGACACATCAGACGCCAATAATTTAAAATTTAAAGTTAGCGTTCCTACATCTTCCGCATTCCTCTCAGTATATAATTTTCACCGACATTTTGTTTATATCTCCAATCTCCTCCTATATATATATATATATATATATATATATATATATATATATATATATATATATATATATAATTCCATCAATAAGAACATTATTTTTAACGAAATGAATATATATATATATATATATATATATATATATATATATATATATATATACAAGTATATAATTGGTGTATACGGGAATGAATTCCAATAACCAACAATTACTATTCTTAAAAGAGTGCTCAATACAAAGTAGAGAAGATATAATTATTTTAAAAAACATCATCACTTGATAAGACACCGAGTGTGTTGAAACAAAATGGCTATTTTTGTAGTGATTTTATAACATATTTATGTTATAAATATTTTAAAAAAATAATTATATATATATATATATATATATATATATATATATATATATATATATATATTTCGTCAGGCTAAAATAATGCTCTCGAAAATCTTTCGGTTAAGCACCAATGAGAGATGGTCGAATTCTATAAACAGCAGCTGTCAGCGCTGACACATCGTTCTTCATTAATGAATAGAGAAATCTGGCTGTCTGGCTTTTGTTTGCATTCGTAAAAAACAATACGCTAGAATTCGTCTTTCTCTCTTCCGAAGCGCCTATGGCTAGGGGGGTAGAAATTCCGACTGATACCAAATCAGTGGGGGTTTAGATCCTGGCTTCAAGCATTTTCTATGAAAATTTCTCGGACATTTAGGCCGGTAAATGTTGTTAATACTGTTTATTATAAACAAAGCATTTACTTAAATATTTGTATCTATAAAAAGTACGTATAAACATAAAAAATGTCTTAAAAAATAATTGTCGGACTTTGTCCATTTCATAATGTGTGACGTCATTTGTTTACATTTGGATACACATTGAGCAGATACGAATATATGAGAGAAAATCATGGAGAATTGTGTTTAAATACAGTAAAATCGACCTTGCAAACCGAACGCTCCTCTGTGGCCCAATCGGTAAAGGCACGTCAGGTTCAATATAGGATACAGGTTCGATTCCTGTCGGAGAACTCATATTTTCTATGAAAATTTCTCGGACATTCAGGCCGGTAAATGTTGTTAATACTGTTTATAATAAACAGAGCATTTACTTAAATTATCTATAAAACGTATATATATATATATATATATATATATATATATATAATATATATATATATATATATATATGCACTGCATAACAAAAATTTTAGGAGACACCTGGTAATTTTTTTTTTAAAATGGGCCCCAATAGTTGTTTTGTACTTTAAATAAAAGAAAATGGTTTAAAAAAAAGTGATACTTAATATTTTTATAGAAATTTTATTATTTATGACAAAAAGAAAAAGAACATTTTCTGATTAAATTTTGCTGTCGTCAAAATATCCTCCTTCAGTATAAGTTGAGAATCTTTTATCGATAAAGATTACAAAATATTTTAATGCTTTCGTTTTACTTGGCGACACTACAGCTGACAACAACTGTCAGACAGTATCTCGAAGCTCAACAAAAGAAATACTTTTTCATGGCAAATTAATTCAATTTTAAAAGAGGAAATTCGAAAACTTACTGATATAAGGGAGAAAACTATTGCTTTCTAGAAACGTTCAAATTTATTCAAGACACGCTTTTATTGAGAACTAGGAGCATGGCCCGGCATTGGCCGTGCTTGATTTAAAAATCGTACGACTCATACAGCAATCGCTATCACTTGACTTAAAATATTTTTGCCCTTCCTTGCCTTTAAAGGAGTGCCCTTTGCTACATGCTTTATTTCTTTCCTATCTCACACTGCGAATTTTTTCTAAGCTCTATACTAAACATTAAATCTGTTATGAAAAAAGAACTAAACAAAATGAACACAAAACGATCAGCTTTAAAAAAGGACTCGTAACTGAAAAAACCGAAGGAAAAAAGAATGTTAACAAAAAATACTTTTTCACACCCAACCCAGTTCTGCGGAATCAGAATCAACGTTGAGTTTAAGCAAGCGAATGAGCCAATTGTAGTAAAGTGCCATGCAGATTTAAATTTTTCCCACTTGTGACAAATGCAACTATCGATTTTTTTTGCATGCTAGCATGTTAGTTAACATTCGTGTCAGTCAGATGTTGGCTCTCACGCTGGCCAATAGAATCTTCCTGCCTATTCGTGGCAGCCAGCTATAGGCTCTCACTCTGGCCAGTAGAAAATGGCCGCAAACTACATGAAAACTGCCGTAGAAGCATGAAAAAATCGATTATTTCCACAATCGATGGGAGTTGGGAAATGCAATGTCGGTCTTGGCCTTCCCGCCGAAAATTGCAGCCGTGCATTCGTTACACACACACATCCTGCCTTTTATAGATATAGATTATATTAGAGAAAAGATTTTTCAAATTAACCTCCCATCATTTTTCCCGACTATGCACAAATGGAATGTTAATTTAGACATCTCATAAGCTTTCCGATATATATATATATATATATATATATATATATATATATATATATATATATATATATATAATATATAATTAAATGTTCGAATGATATATTATTTAATTTTCTTTCACATTCTGAAAGACTATTTCCTTAAATACTATCTTAAATCGTATTTGCAAATCATAAATAAACGGGATGTTATTTTTGTATCTATAACAAGAAAAACAATGGTAAACTTTCTTCTTAGTATCTAAAGAATTGTACAATTTTAAGGAATGTGTACTGTTATATTCCAGGATGATATGATGACCAACGTATATAAAATAAGAGCAATTGTATTGTAAATACAAACAATATTTATTTTTGTCTCAGCTTACTTGATGTCGGTGGATGAAAAAAGATTAAAATTCATTCACGTGCTTGTGCGTAACAGCAATCAATGTGGAAGGAATGTCTTTGCTTTGTTAGAGTTATCTCCCCTGACATAAACAATGTGATGAATCTAGCATGTTTGGAGAAAATTAAAACATTGAAATTTATTCATGCTAACTTGAAAACAAAATTAAGTACATTTTCGTATTCAGTGACCATGACCTGCCCTAAAAATATTCTACAACTTTTTTTGTTTAGTAGTAATATTTTTTCCTGATTTTTTAATGAAACTAAATATTAATAATGGCAATCCGTATTCTTCAGCTTTATGTAGGAAATTTGAAAAAAAAAAAACACTATTTTGTTTTGACCAACAAAGTACGTACCAAATGTGTTTTAAAGGTGAACTACAAGGTGCAATTTTTGTTTTACTTTGAGGTGACAGAGGCACCTCGAGGCGGTTTAATGGTTTGCAAGCTTGTCTCGCTAGAACAGTTACGACCGTGTAGTGAGTTAGATCCTCACTAGGTGCCCCATACTGTCGGCCTTGTGCCACATCTAAGCTACGCTTGGAAAATCGCTATACTTTCGGTTTTGTGCCACATCTAAGGTATGCTTGGAAAACCATTAGTTTTGTGGTGACAGCATTTAAGTTAACACCGCCGGTGTCTAGTTGCTTTCAGATTATGGCCGCCAACGATAACATTGGAAATTGGCAATTTGTCTTGGATGCTACGCTCGAAATTTTCATAGAAAATGAAAGTTTGCAGGATTTTAAGCAGTTGGACAGCGACCAGAAAAGAATGGAGTTCATTCTTAAGAAAAATCTTGTCTTGTACGTTTTTTTAATTACAATTTGATTATGCAAAAAACGATATAAATTCAAAGTGCATCTGTATGCTATGCAAAATAATTTTTTTAATCTTAAGTTTTCGTCCTAGTACCATGTTAATGATTACTGTCTTTCCGTATTCAACTAAAAATAATGCAAAGCATAAAAGGTTTTCGACTTGAACATAAAGTCAGGTAAAATCACGCTCTCGTCTTCTGTCCAACTTCAACGCAGTTGATGAAAGTACAGTACAATCTTTGCGCCTATCCACACGCGTGGGTTCCTGCATTTAAAAGGGGACTTGTGACTGAAAGTGATCCCATCGAACCGAAACAAATATGCTCAGGCGACGTGATTTTTTTTTTTTTAAATTGATAGCGCCGAGTTCGAATTCCAGTCAGATCCATTACAAATTCACTTACTTAATCTTGAAAGGTATGAATCATCTTATTCTCCCCACAGCTATGGGTAAATGGCAAGACAAACCGGGTTCTTTAGCTTTGGATGGTAACTGGTTTACCACAGAAAGAAATGGCAACCTACTGCAGGAAAGAATATCTGCCTCTTCAGTCATGTATCGAAAGATACATGATCGCCTAAGCGTGTATCACGCATGGCATATAATTGACTGATATAGTAATATACGAAAAGAAAGCAATAAAGATTATGAATTTAATTTTTTTATTTTAAAAAATCATGTAGCATGAATTTTTGTTTCTGTGTGGGGAGATCAATTTGAATTTAGGAAAATTTGGTAATTTTGACAGGGTAGTAACTAAAATTTAGTAAAAGTTGATTGAAAATTGGGCATTATTACACTTTCACAGTTGCTTTCTATCATTCAGCAATGGGTTGCCCCCGGGTATGACAGTCTGGACTGATATTGGGCCTCCTACAATGGATTATTTTTGCCGCTACATCATATCATGTGTTGGCACCATATTAAACTGGCCTTATGTCTAATTTTCTCTCCTTATTTGGGGCAAATAAATGCAATGAATAATGCTTGAACATATCTACACTTCAACAATTTTAGTTTAAGAAGCTGGTAATTTTCTTGAATTTGATAATAATTAACCAGTAAATTTAAATCGAGCTGCCTGCAGGTGTCTTCAGGAAGTTCAACAGGGACACCTTTATGCACATCACTTTTAAGCTTTGCATGCCTCCTCCTCTCCTCAAAATGACAGCTTCCACTCCGAGCAGCCTCATTGCAATTATATGTACATTCTTCCCAGTGCTCACAATGAATGTTGCATTTCTTCAGCACGTCCTTGATGCAGTCCTTAAAGGTTTAATGGCATTTCTCTTCCCTCTTCGCAGCTCACCATAAAACAATTGCTTTGGAATGTGGCTGTGATCCATTCTAACGAGGTGGCCCACCCACTGTAGTGATATTTTAGTACTATCAAAGAAGCGCCTTCCTAGCACATCTGCGTCACTAACAAACATTTGCCAGGTAATGCCAAGGATATGATGTAAGCAATATTGGTGGAATCTCTCAAGCCTTTTCATTTGTCTACGGCAGTGGTTCCCAACTTTTTTACATGGCGGCACACAACTGAGTTCTTTAAATTTTCGTGGCACACCTATCACAAAAAATAAATATTTTCCACTCATAAAGCCTTTTTGCAATAAAATAATAAAAAACAAAGAATATTATATAAGAAGAATTTTTATTCCCATAAATCAACATATCCTGTATTTAATATCGATTATAAAATAATAATGGTGAATGTCAGTGAGACAGTAGTGCCTGGTGCTTCTTGACTATTGCTGCAATATTTGGGCGAATGTGAGAGAGAGAGACACACTCTTAACTCTTCAATATTTTTAAGTCTTTCACGTTTTTTTATTTTAATGTTGTTTAGGTAGGAAAATCCCATTTCACATAGGTACGAAGTTGAGAATTGCAGTAAGATTTTGATGACTTTTTTACTTAGAGTTGGATACTCTTCCATAACAGAAATCCAAAAGGTGTCCAATGGCAGTTGTGCATACTTCAATTTGAGACCACAATCACTGGAAAGGCTTGCTAATTCTTCCTCTTCACAAAACTCAAAATTGAAAAGGTTGATGACTGATAAATCTAGGAACGGATTGCGAATCCAATCAAATTCTTCAATGCTGATTGAGGGAAAATAATTTTCAATTTTATTTTCTAATGCTCACTAATAATGGGAATCATCTCAGTAACGCAGGTTTTGTGAACTAAGGGAAACATATTCAAATCATCTACCTTCATTCTTTTCTTTCATATTGCAACGTTTTTCTTAAAAGCAACTAATTTATCTGTTGCTGTAAGAATATTTTCCTTTCTGTCTTGCATATTTCTGTACAGACTATTGAGATGTCTAAATATCTCATTTAAGTACTCTATTTTAGACATACACAATTCATTTTTAAGGTATTTACAAAATCTATCAAGTTTTTCATTTTAAAAAAAAATAAAAAGTTCTTTCTGAAGCTCAATTACGTGGGATAGCACGTTTCCATTCAATAACCATCTTATTTCTGTGTGCAATAGTAAACGAACATGATGAGAATTCATATCCTTGCACAGTAACTCAAAAATTCTGAACTTCAAAGGCTGAGTTCTTATGAAATTTACCATTTCAATCACTTGATTCATCACCTCTTTTAGTTTATTTTGTGCTATCTTTGAAACTAATACCTCTCTGTGAAAAAAAACAATGAGTTCGCACGATGTAAGTTTTTCTACTAAAGATGTCTGTTTTTCTACCAAAGATGCGAAACCTTTTACAGAACCAACCATTGATGGTGCTCCATTGACACATATTCCTACACATAAATCCCAGGATAAGCCATATTTTTCGAGGCATATTGTGATTGTATCAAAAATATCTTGACCTTTTGTAGTTGTGGGTAACTGTTTGCAGCATAGAAATTGATTAATTATGGCATCTTCATCGATGACATGTATAAATGCAATTAACTGTGCATGATAACTGATGTCAGTGGATTCATCAATCAGACTATTTTGAAATTTGGATATTACACTTCCCTCAATATTATCAGACAAGTCAAGAATCCTTCGCTGAATTGCATTGTTTGAAAGAGGGATCCTGCTAATTTCTTATTCGGCCTTATCACCAAACATAATTTTCACCATCTTTTTGCATGCTGGAAGGATCACTGATTCTGCAAGAACATGAGACTTCAATTTAAGAGCAATGATTTCAGCCACTTCATATGAAGCTAATTGAGCTTTTTCAGACACGGTTACTGTTTTTTTACATAGTTGACTTTACCTTGCATTTGATTCTAATAACTGTTGAAAATAATCAACATTTTTAGTTTGAAGGGTAGGATGATTAGTAGTAAGATGTCTTTTCATTTTACTTGGAACCATTGCTTCATTAGACAGTGTTTGGCCACAAACAACACATAATGGAGAAGGAGTCTGTGTATCTCCTGTCCAGTGAAATCCAAATTTCAAGTAATCATCACTATACAACCGGTGAACTTTTGGTTTTTTAAATGACATTGTAGAATTATTCTTGTCACCATTGCCTTTTCTTTTCAGAAACTTGTCCATAATTAAGGGTAAATTGAATCTAAAATTGAAAAAAAATGAATCTAAAAGAATATTTAATTTGTTTTTTGTTTGTCTTACTAAAATTTTAATTTACAACGCCTAAATATTTAATAAAAATATCTACAAAGAATCTGTAAATATTGTGAACGAGATATATAGATGATATAAACTGGTGATAAAACAATACCTAAATTTTTAACGATTCCGATTCCAAACCAATATTACTTAAATGTAATTGAGCGGTGTCATCATGATTAAGAAATTGAATGTCTTTATTAAACAAAATGAAATTAAATGACTTCTAGGTATTATCTCTTCACGGCACACCAGTAATCATTCCGTGGCACACTAATGTGCTGCAGCACAGTAGTTGGGAACCACTGCTCTACAGTAAACCACCCACGACTCGCAAGCATAAAGAAGTGCTGTAAGCACACATGCTTGATAGAACTTTAGCTTTGTACTCTGTGAAATTCCGTGCTGTGACCACAGACGTTTATTCAGTTTTCCAAATGTGTTACTAGCTTTTTGTATGCGGTTTGAAATGGAAAGTTGAAGGTTCACTTATCGTTGATCAGGAATTTGCTATATGCTGATGACTGTGATTTTGTGGTTCACTCAGGAGATATGCAGCATCTCATGGATTCTTTTTCCGATGCATGCACTGCACTGAGATTGACTTGAAAAAGACAGTAACCATGTACCAACCAGCTCCAAGGAAGCCATATCATGAACCAAGCATCTTTGTTTATGATAAACTATTGAAGGCTGTTTATGCATTTGTGTATCTTGGGTGAACATTGAGCATGTTCTGTGATCTTGATGTGGAAATATAAAAGGCATGAACACTAAAATTTCATGAGGTTATATTTATTTTATTAGGGTCATAAAAAATGGCCCCAATTCATCAGAGCTTCAAATCCAAGAGGAAACGGAAAATACTTCTTCAGGTTTAAATAACAATTTTTTTTATAAAAGTGTATACATTAAAGTAGGGGGGAAAAAGTTGGAAAGAAAGATGTGTAAGAAAGATTGAGAGCAAGGGGTGGAAATAAAGACAGGAAAAAGTATATGTTAGATTGTGGAATGAAAGATGATGAAATTATTCAGAGAGAGTTCATAGAGAAAACTTTTAAAAAATTGAGATTGAGACGAACGGAAGTTATTTTCAGTTAAAAAAAACTGACTTTCAAGTTATTGACCTAATTTAAAATACAGACTTTTTAGGTCAACCCGTTCAAAGTCAGTTTTTTCAACTGAAAATAACTTAAAAACAGCATTTACTTAAATTATATTTATAAAAATAATGTATAAATAAAAAATATACATGTATATATCTGCATATAATTGTGTATTTTCCAAGAATGTCTTTGAATGTTATGTTGTGAATCAAAGTATAAGAAATTTTACTAAAAGAAAGTTTGCCGTTCAATTGTTTCCCATGACACAAATGGCTGTCACTCTGCTGAGTAAGATGACTTTTGTGAAAAAGTTATAAAAAAAAATGTCTCACCACTCTGGTATCACACCAGGTAATGTGACTCCTCCTTCTCCAAGAAATTGATCAAAATAAAATTTAAATAATAACCGATCTTGTCCAGAAAACAATTTAAAATCATAAATGACAGGAATAACTTTGTAAAACACTGTCACAAGAAATCGGTATTCGGTTGACATTGTCAGATTTGTTAGTTTTTTTAATGTTTATGCATGATGATTTGAAGACACTGTGACTGAATATCTTCCAAGAATTGGTCCAATCCATTTTTGCTTATTTAACAGTTATAGAAAGCATGAAAAAAAAAATGTATGTGGGTCATGATAAAAAGTGATAAAGAAATAAGGTGAAGAGAAAAACCAATAATAATAATAATTCTTTAAGATTATCTTGCATTGTATTTATATAAGTATATACTTTATTTATTTCTAGGACTGAAAAGTAGGGGGAAAAAGTTGGAAAGAAAGATGTGTAAGAAAGATTGAGAGAGAGAGAGAGGGGTGGAAATAAAGACAGGAAAATGTATATGTTAGATTGTGGTCGGATTTGTTAGTTTTTTTAATGTTTGCATGATGATTTGAGGACGATGTGACCATGAACACCTTCCAAGTATGGCCCAATCCATTTTTGCTTACTTAACAGTTATAGAAAGAAAAAAAAATGACATGCGAGTCATGAGAAAAAGTGACAAAGAAATACGGTGAAGAGAAAAACCAATAATAATAATAATTCTTTAAGATTATCTTGCACTGTATTTATATAAGTGTACACTTTATTTATATAAGTATACACTTTATTTATATAAGTGTACACTTTATATAGAAAGCAAAAAAAATGACATTAACAAAGAAATAAGGTAAAGAGAAAAAAAAATTAATAATTCTTTAAGATTATCTTGCATTGTATTTATATAAGTTTATAAATTTATTTCTAGGACTGAAAAGTAAGGGGAAAAAGTTAAAAGAAAATTAATAATTCTTTAAGATTATCTTGCATTGTATTTAGTTTTTATAAGTATATACTTTATTTATTTGAAAAAAAAAAAAATCGTGTCGAGGTCATGAGAAAAGGACTGAAAATAAGATTATCTTGCACTGTATTTATATAAGTGTAAAAAATAAGTGTACACTTTTGGAAAAAAAAGATGTGATAAAAGAAAGAAATTAGAGAAAAATTAATAATTCTTTAAGATTATCTTGGTATTTATGGAAATAAAGGACTGAAAGGAAAAAAAATGTATATGTTAGATTGTGGTCGGATTTAAAGACAGGAAAATGTATATTTTTTAATGTTTGTTTTTTGATGATTTGAGGACGATGTGACCATGAACACCTTCCAAGTATGGCCCAATCCATTTTGCTTACTTAACAGTTATAGAAAAAAAAAAAAATGACATGCGAGTCATGAGAAAAAGTGACAAAGAAATACGGTGAAGAGAAAAACCAATAATAATAATAATTCTTTAAGATTATCTTCTGTATTTATATAAGTGTACACTTTATTTATATGTACATTGTACACTTTATATAGAAAGCAAAAAAAAATGACATTCATATAAAAATAACAAAGAAATAAGGTAAAGAGAAAAATTAATAATTCTTTAAGATTATCTTGCTTTACTTTATTTATTTCTAGGACTGAAAAGTAGGGGAAAAAGTTGGAAAGAAAGATGTAAGAAAGATTGAGAGAGAGAGAGAGGGGTGGAAATAAAGACAGGAAAATGTATATGTTAGATTGTGGTCGGATTTGTTAGTTTTTTTAATGTTTGCATGATGATTTGAGGACGATGTGACCATGAACACCTTCCAAGTATGGCCCAATCCATTTTTTGCTTACTTAACAGTTTAGAAAGCAAAAAAAAATGACATGAAGTCATGAGAAAAGTGACAAAGAAATACGGTGAAGAGAAAAACCAATAATAATAATAATAATTCTTTAAGATTATCTTGCACTGTATTTATATAAGTGTACACTTTATTTATATAAGTGTACACTTTATTTATATAAGTGTACACTTTATATAGAAAGCAAAAAAAATGACATGCAAGTCATGATAAAAAGTAACAAAGAAATAAGGTAAAGAGAAAAAATTAATAATTCTTTAAGATTATCTTGCATTGTATTTATATAAGTATATACTTTATTTATTTCTAGGACTGAAAAGTAGGGGGAAAAAGTTGGAAAGAAAGATGTGTAAGAAAGATTGAGAGAGAGGGAGAGAGAGGGGTGGAAATAAAGACAGGAAAATGTATATGTTAGATTGTGGTCGGATTTGTTAGTTTTTTTAATGTTTGCATGATGATTTGAGGACGATGTGACCATGAACACCTTCCAAGTATGGCCCAATCCATTTTTGCTTACTTAACAGTTATAGAAAGCAAAAAAAATGACATGCAAGTCATGATAAAAAGTAACAAAGAAATAAGGTAAAGAGAAAAAAAAATTCTTTAATTAATTTTTAAGACTTTATTTATCTAAGTGTACACTTTATATAGAAAGCAAAAAAATGACATTTATAACAAAGAAATAAGGTAAAGAGAAAAAATTAATAATTCTTTAAGATTATCTTGCATTGTATTTATATAATATAAGTGTACACTTTATTTATACACTTTATATAGAAAGCAAAAAAAATGACATGCAAGTCATGATAAAAAAGGAATGAAAAATTAATAATTCTTTAAGATTATCTTGCATTGTATTTATATAAGTATATACTTTATTTATTTCTAGGACTGTTCCTTGGGTTCAAGCCTATTTTGAACACTGCAATGAGTTGAATAGAAAATCTGAGAAGAAATCAATCTCTGCTCGACAAGATGGAAATCTCCTATTTAAAAAGAAGCAGTTTCTAGATGCCATGGAACTGTATACAAAGGTAAGTAATACTTCTGTGTAACTGAAGTCAGTGTCAAATCTTTGCATGATTCACAATTGACAGCTATTCTGATTCTTGTATGCACTTATAAATTGGAAGATGGAGAAAAAAACAACTGGCTGTCTTATTAAAAATGGAATGAAAATTTAGAGAAAATACTAAATTTATAATTCATTGTTTTAAATAAGTTTAACACAAATATTATTTGCAAAACAAAACTCTGCCTTAGTGTGTGGGGTAATGGTTAGTCTGGCTGACTGTCTTCACTTAATCATGAGTTTGTTCCTTAATTTCTGCTTGTACAATAATTCAACATTAAATAATCCAACAAGGTTTGATATGTCATAAAATTAATCAACCTAGCCATTACTACTGAGTAGTGAGTTTTTTCGTCACTGCGTGTCCCATACAATAATTCAACATTAGTTTGATTAGATTTGTTTTTTTACAGCTTATCAAACCTTTGTGGGTTATTTAAAGCTGAAACATCTTTTGGATTGTGAGAATATTTTATTTTATTTTCAAGTGAATATTGCCTTAACAAATTTTTTTGGGGAATTAACGATTTTTCCAGATACAAGTCCAACCATTTAGCCCATAGTTGTGGGGGTGGATGAAGATGGATTCATACTTTTTCCAAGGCTACAGGGTGTGGTAGAAATACCTCCCATATAATAGTAAGACAATGGTGTCAATGGTGCCTTCATTTTGCCATTATTTGGGAGGTATTTCTGCTGCACCCTGTATTTGTGCTTAAATAAATGTAACAAAGCTGACTAGAATTTGAACTCAGCTCTCTGAATTCTCATTCTGAGATGCTATCCATTACACCACCCATACATCCACAAATTCAACATTAAATAATCCAACAATAGTCTAGTCGACTATTTACATTATTCGGACTATTGTCTTCATTTTTGTCGCCATATTTATTACAACGTTTTGCTCAAGGAAACATGGCAAAGTGGATAAAGGCGTTAGATCCAGTGAAAGGATCCAAAGAGTGTGAGTGGAGAATTTGGAGAGGGGAATTAACAGGAGATAACTGATAACTGACATCCATTAAACATAGCACATGGAACTAGAACAGTCTACCCCAGTGAGCGAAATCAAGGGTTCAGTTTGACATTCCAACCACCTGAAGAAGGCCACAGCCGAAACATTGTAATAAATATAGCAACAAAGATGAGGACAATAGTCCAAATAATGTAAATAGTGTACATAGTACCTCATCCCAGAAATATAGACAGATACTGAATAGCCTAGTCGATTAATGTATTGGTTTGTGAATTTGGCGATATAATAATTGGGATTTCAATCTCTAGACCAGGCAGTGTGTACTTGGGGAAACAGGATGAGAAATAACTAAAAGTTAATCTAATGCCATATCTTTGTAACTAATTATAATCAGTTAAGTAAACTTTGCACACATGATTACAAAATGTCCATCTAATATAAATAATTTTTTTGTTATCTTCCAGAGTTTGTTATTAGCGCCTTTTGAATGTGAGCAACTTTCACTGGGTTACTCCAACCGATCAGCAGCTCTTTACCATCTTTCAGAATATGAGGTAAGTCAACTCATCACGATTGGTTTTTGTATTTGGAATGTATTAATAGTTATTGCTAAAAGAGTCTATCAAGCTTTAGATGAGAATGGTGAAGCTCAGGCTTTAGATATCTCAAAAGCATTCTTGTCAAAATAAATCCTTTCAATGGCCAGAAGTGATTCTGATGTCCTCTCTGATTTAGTCTTCCCATTTCTTAGGTTGTTTATCAAATGGCTTTGTGATCAGAATGCTATGCTAACAATTCATCAATATTCAGTAAACTACATCTGGCACAAGGCCTCTAATCAGGAGATTGAAGGTTTTGAGGGGGTGTGGAACCACGTCTTAATTGCTGTTATTCCCAGATCCACCCTAACCTGTGGTGGTAGCACCTGTTAGGGTCCCAGCTATGGGTAAATATTGAACCCCAAACAAAAACAAATAATTATCTGTCTATATTTATGAGATTAGGTATTGTAACTATTTATACTATTTACATTATTCTGACGGTTGTCTTCATCTTTATTGTTATATTCACAACGTTTTGGCCATTGTATTCTCTGGTCTTCTTCAGGTGATATATGCTGTGGATATGACAATGAAGATGAAGACAACATTCCAAACAATGTAAATAGTGTAAAAGCAAATTGCTATAAAAGTATAAAAATGCCTATTTATAGTAAAAGTACCAACAATACCTAGGCTATTTTTAGGAAAAAACATTAAATTACACAATGGGTTGATACGTTGTTAAACAAGCAAACAATTCTGCAAAATTTATAAGCTCTGTTGGTGCAGTTTTTAATTTTTATTTTTTATTTTTGTTTGCTTACCTTTTAACAGTTCATTTTAAGACACTCTTGTTATTTGAATAAATTACTATTGTCAAATTTAAATGTCACTATATGAAGTTGTTGGCCTTTGTGTACAGAATGTCTCTTTTAATACAGTGCTTCCCAAACATTTTTCTTTGGATCACATTTTCAAAATGAAAATTTGCTCACACATCACCAAATTTTATGTAATAAAATTACATTTAAAAATAACAAACAGAGAGAGGGTTAAAGAGAGATAATCTTGGATTTGAAGTCAGAACATTATCATTGATAACTCTCTCCTCCAATTTGCGGACTCTACTTACTATATTCTTAATACTTGATATAATGCAAAAATATCACAATGATAAAATTACTCAATAATTATTTATAAGTATCTATACTGGGACTCATGCATGCAATTACAAGATATGCATAATAATATTTTAAATTTTGAAATTATATTTATTTTTGGCCAAGGAATTTTTTGAAACTGTTTCTAAATCTTTGATTATCTTTCAATCATTCTGCCTCACCTGCTATCCACTTACCAGGCACGCTGCATCATTTTGGGACCCACTGTTTTAGTAAGTGCTGCTAATAATTAAAACAAAAATAGATAAATCTAACAATTAATATGGAACAGATAATACTCTGCTTTAATTAAATTCTCTTTTCTATTAGGACTGTCTTGCGGATATACAGCAGACTTTTCTCTGTCAACATATTCCAGATCATCTTCATGCTAAGCTGACTTTACGCAAAGGCCAATGTCTTTTTCACCTTCAACGATACCAAGAAGCTATAGATGGTAAGTTTAAATTAAAATATTAGAATGGTATTGCTTGTAAGAATAGCAAATTTATTTGTAGTTTTGAAGTATATGACATAGGTTGTTGATACATAATTTTTTAATAAGTAACAAAAATGTTATCTAAATAAATAAATATATAGTGTAAGTAAAAAAAATCTGCATCTGATTTCTTTTTAGTTTTAATTTTTTAAAATAAAACGATAGGTTTAACCAAAAAGATATTTTTTTTAATTAACAGATCGTGACATTTATCAAAGAGATGAAATTAAATTTTTTATTATTGCATTATTCCAAAATTTATAACACATCAGCAGATAGAAATTAATGTCAACAAATGAGCACAAATAGTTATTAATTAAAAAAATTACTAATTAATGTATAATATTATTCTTAACTACATGTACAAGAATGTCATTTTTGATAAAAGTTAAAAAATAACCATAAATATGTAAAAAAATGTGTATATTGTCGAAAATTCCTTTTCCACAATATAGCAATTTCTGCTATGTTATAATGCTTATTACCAAAACATACATAGGCACAAGCAAGTTTTATGAAAAAGAACCAACCAGGTCTATCTGTTTAATTTTTTATGCTATTTTTCCAATTGTCGAATAAGTTGTTGAGTATTGTGATGGAAATTATGAATAAATTGCTCCAAGTTTATGTTGTGTTGTTGATTTACAGACCACAACACCCATCAGAAAGATGAAATTTAAATTGTTATTATTGCATTATTCCAAAATTTTAACACATCAGCAGATTTAACTGAATAATTTTTTAACATATCAGCTGATAGAAATTAATGTCATCAAATGAGCACAAATAGTTATTAATTAAAAAAATTAGTAATTAATGTATAATATTATCCATAACTACATGTACAAGAATGTCGTTTTTGATAAGTTAAAGAATAACCATAAATATGTAAAAAATGTGTATCTTGTCAAAAATTCCTTTTTCCACAATATAGCTATTTGTGCTATGTTATAATGCTTATTACCTAAACAATAATAATACTGAATAAATTCTTTTAAACATTAAAGTGTATTTAATCACATCTCACTAATAGCTGTCGCAATCTCTAAATATGATGATTATTATCCAGTGATATAAGCAGTTGCAGCTTAATTAGCAGAGAGGTTAGGTTTAAAATTCCAAGTTCACTACAGCAAACAATGGCCTAGTGGATTAAAGCATTGGTTTGTGAATTTGGTGAGTGTGAGTTCAATCCCTGAGTTGAGCAGTGTGTACTTACACTCATTGCAAACAGGCGCACAATAACTGAACTGTATTAAATAAAAATAAGAACTAGACGACATGCCTAGACATGATCAGTGGAATGAGAAGAGACTGCCATAGATTAAATAAAGAGTTCAATTCAGAATTACCTCTAGGTTACACAGATCGATATACACCTGAAGAAAGGAGGGTATAATGGTCGAAATGCTGTGATAGCAAACAACAAAGTAAAGTAGTTGAAATAGAAAAAGCGTAAATAATAACAGGCAGGGAACATTTTTAGGCTTGAATATCTTGTTCCTTCATGAATTTTAAAAGATATAACCATTAAGTTTCTAAACAACTCCTTTCTGTTTTTGCCTGACATTTTCTAAAGAATTACAAGAGCATATATATGATCAGAAACTTTGAGGCATTTAAAAAGAAAATGTTGATTTGTTGTCATTTTAGAAGTGGGGGGGTCTTGTTCATGACATTGATGCAGTTAAAATCAGTCCTTGACTTTTTACAGTTATTGGACTTAACTCTTCTGCATAAGAAAATATTTTGTTTTAAAGTTTATTTAAAGAACAAATGGATATATATATTTTAATAAAAGTACCAAAACTTACATACCACGTATACTCATGTATCATGCAACTTGTAAAGACCTAATTTTGAACTTAATTTTTAAGTGTGTGTGTATTTCGCATCATACACAAGATATAAAATTAGTATATGTACTGCCAGCCCTGGCTACACCATTGACCAAACTATATATCCATTTACTGTAGTTAAATTAGCTTCAAAATTAGGTGTTCAAAAGTCACATGATATGTGAGTATATACGGTAAATTAATAAAAGTATATATCCGTTTATTTTTCATATAAGATAAATAAATATTATTTCCCAATGTTTGTGCATGTACTTGTTGGAAAAATCACAAATTCCTGTATCTCTTTATCTTTAATTGTTCAGTAAACTGATAAGTTAGAAGTATAGAGTGAAAGAATTTAAAAGAGAAAATCATAGAAGTTTCTGTTGTTACTTATTTACTATTGTTCTGGGCATGATGATAAACAACATCTGGCAGCAAGGCCTCTAATTGAAAGCTTTTGAGGAGTGTCGAACCACATCTTAATTGCTGTTGTTCCTAAGTCCAACTTGACCCAGGGTGATAGCATCTGTTAAGGTCCTAGTTATGGGCAAAAGTGAACCCCCAAAATGGGATCAAAACATGAAAATATGAAAATACATTAGAAAAAAATACCAGCAATACATTTTCATAGTAAAAAGAAATAAAAATTATCAGCAATACAATTTTTGAAAAAAATACCAAAGCTCTCAAGAAAATAAAAATCTGGCATTAAATGACCCATAAGGTGTTGATATGCAGTTAAACCAACCAAACCAAACTTACTAAGTATAGCTTAGTTTTGACACAAGGCCACAAATATGGTGTACCCGGTAAGGTTTGAACTCACAATCTACAAGTCAAGCTTGATTACCATAGCACTACAATAAGGTGCTTTTAAAACTTACTAAGACTGTCTTTGTTTTGTAGCCAAAAATATGAAGAAAAACAAAGTTTATTTTTCTAGTGATTTTCTTTTCATATTTTGTGTTGTTTTTTTAATAATTCAAAATTTAAAATTATTATTTTATAATAATTTAAAAACAATATGGCAGTGAAATTGAGATCTCCGCAGTAGTAGAAGTGATATTACCAGTAGCAGTTGCCTACACAAGTGAACACACAAACACAGTAGATCCATTTTGTGTTTTTGCTGTACTCACTTCTCTTTTTGCTTCCTTTAGCATGGCAAAACCAACAGACAGAAAAAGTGACAACAGCTTTTATACAATAACAGAGAGTAACCTGATCACAGAATCTTAAAATACCTGAGACAACAATTTGTGACATCATTAAGGCAATGTTATTTTGTTGAAAATTCATCTTTTGTCATATGAGTTTCTTATATTTGGGAGTTATGACCACATGCATCAGACATTCATTATTATTACTTTTTTTTTAATTATTTTATTTATTTATGATATGTCCCAGAAAGAGATATATTTGATCTAAGTAGCTAAGTGGGTTTTGGCTACTGTAACCAAGTAGTACACAGTAACAGTAATCGACTGGTACTCGTCGTAGCCGCAGGTAATAAGTGTAGACTAATAGGATAACCAATGGTGTAGTCCAATGGGCGTCGTCATAGACTTAAACTCTGTCGTACCTACATGTTCGTCTGTATTTATGACTGACACCAGCCAATCATATTCCAGTGAGGGGGTACTCAGGTGTATGCATATTTCATTATATCAATTTATTTTTTTTTTTTTCAGAGTTCCTTCATGGAAAGTCATTACTTGAAAAGTCATTATCCAGTGAGAAAATAAAAGGTTAGTTTTGTTAATTTCCATGTTTCTGGGACTTTAAATGATCAAAGATAAGTGCAAGTTTTTAAAATTGTAAACAGTCACTGTCCAAATGAGCAAACAGCAGAATTTTTTCAATCCATTCTTAATCAGACTGACAATTTTTCATTACCTCCTCGTGTTATAGATTCTATCATAATCAATTGTGCCATGTTGGGCTCACATTTTCTGCTGATATGAAGTAGAAAATCTATATTGAATTCATTGCTAGGTCAGTTGCTAAGAAAGTTGGTTCACTATATCAAGTAAGACAATTTTTTTATCCAGAATCTATCTTACATATCTATAAGTTTACTATTCATTCATGCTTAGAATATTATTGCCACATATGGTCTGGTGCCCCTGCTATTTACCTAAAGTATCTTGATAAGATCCAAAGAAGAATCTGCAATATTATTGGTCCTGATCTGGTACCTCAGCTTCAGTCACTTTCTCACTGTTGTAAGGTTTCTTTTCTATGTCTTTTCTATAGATACTTTCATGGTAATTGTTTGTATGAGCTCTTTGCTACGGTACCTAGAATTTTTTAATTTAAGTGCAGCACTAGACTGGCATCGAGATCTCAGCAATTTACAGTTAAGCTGGATAAATGAAACCGTAAATTCTATGCTAACAGTTTCTTCTCTCTCTCACTTCTTGCTCGTGAAACTCCCTCTTGGCTCCATGCTTTCCAGCCAACTTTAATCTTCAAATATTTAAATGCAATGTCACTTTCTATCTACTGTCCTCTTGACTACTCTCTTTTCTTTCTGCTCATCATTATTGTTTCTGTTTCTAATTGTTCCACATCCTGTAACCCCTTGCGTCTTAGTGGCTTTACTGCCTTGCATGTGGTGATACCGATTTAAAAAAAAAAAAAGTACCTAATTTAAAAAGATCAAAATTTGTGTGTCTCTACTGAAAACACTGAAGATTAAATATAAACTTGGTTGTCTGTTTGCATGTGTGTATGCAAATATTAATTGCAACTGGTAAATACTGTTTTATTATTTATGTCTATTAGCATGTGTTTTATATCTTGCCCAACTTAGTTCTTGCTTAATGAAGATAACTAATTTGCATATTTGTTGATTATTATGCTTAAGGATCCTATCATGAGAGCTATGCAAATCATTTGTAGAAGACCTGAGTTTAAAACATTGTGAGTTTTAGTATATTATGATTGGTATATTACTAACAAGGATACCTGGTATTGTACAGAGAAAGTGACTTTGCTCTACACAGTTGAGAGACTTGTGTCAGTTTTGAAATGCTATTAACAAAATTATTGTAATTAAAACAGTTCAATAGGTTGGAAGATTTTGATAGTCATTTATTTCATATTAAGTAATAAGTACTGGTTGGCGGATTTATTACCTTGAACAGCTACTAGAATGTGTAGCTGATTCCTGTTGCAGATGCCTGCTCAGGTATATTTATGTTTCTTCAGCACCCGCAGAGCATATGGTTTATACTGCAACTATGCTGAGCATAGTTAAAGTTTCTTGGAGAGGGTGAATAATCTGGCATGTTATGGTAGTTAGACAAGGCCAGTATACTGAAACCCTCGGTCATGATGACTTGTGATTTTGCACTAACACAACTATTGATGTCTTCTGAACAGATTTGTCTACTCAATTCATCTTGGGTCAATCTATGGTATGATTTTTCAGTCATTTCTCAGTTATATTGTCTACTGGGGTCATCTCCTCAGGTTGATTTTATTAAGGCACTTCCTTTACAAATCGACCATGTTGAGATTTGAATCCAGGTTTCATGTTCAGAATGCTAATGTAGTAACCACTTTAACATCTACTCATTATATAATATACAGCATGGTATAATATTATAAATTATAATATTTGTGAAATTTTTAAAATATAGTCTTAAAAAATGTCCACACTGCTTACTTTCATTTAAGTCCAAAGCTGTGATTTAAATACTGAGATCATTACCACTTTCATTCAGAAAATGTTTTTATTTGAATAACTGCCCAATTATAATGTTCATCAATAAAAGAATCACTTATTTAAAAAGATTACAAAAGATCAGATTTGAAACGAGTAAAAAAAAAATAGTTGTTTTCAAAAAGAAAGTTGTTTTAAAGTTGAATTAGTGATCTCTATTAAGTTAATCAACTTTTAGATATGTTCCATTTAAGATGCCTTCACAAAATCTTAAAGATGTCCTGAAAAGATAGAATCAAGGACGAGGAATTGCTGTGATTGTTAAGCAGAGTGCCTTTCTTTCATCTACACTGAAAAAGACAACATACGTGCTCACTAAAATTTAGCACAGTTTCATTTACATACCAACCACTTGACTATCATTGAAACTCTGTAACTCCTCACCAACCCCTAGGACAAGGGTCGGCAACCTACAGCCCGCGGACCGAATCTGGCACACAAAGGCATTTTGACCAGCCTGCAAGCCTCATTAACAATGACTATTTTTAACATGAGAGACGAGGCTTTCGAATTCGACAAAAGGCCTGCTGTTATCTCAGTGGACTAAAAATATTAGACTATCTGCAAGTTACCTTTCATGAGACTTATTTTACCAAGTTGCGTTGCCTACGTTTAGTGTCAAATAATGGATACATATTTGTTATGACCCTTGGCTAAATTAAAAGAAAACAGAAGCGAAAGGAACGATAAAGTGAAAGAGGCCAGGGAGGGACTGGCATGTGAGGTAGCAGAAATCTAAAGACAGTTAAACATACGCGCATTATACATACATGCCTCATGAATGTGTGGATGATACCGTATGTGTACGTACGTAAGTGTATATGTTTGCAACTATTTGTACTCATGTGTATGGGTATATGTGCTTCGTTTTTGTTTGATGTGTGTGTGTGTGTGTGGTTCATTTGTGGAACAATTTTCAATAACATTTCAAACCTACACGTCATAATTTCATCCATTCACTTCGGTTGATTTTTTTCACTTTTAAGTATTTTGACGTTCAGTGAGGAAAAGTAATTTTTGTTAGGTGTTTTTTAATTTTAGATTTTCTTTTGTTTTTCTGATTTCTCAATGTTTATTTTCATTATGGTTTTAAATATTTAGGTTGACAGGGGTCTGCATATTTTATTTCCCTTAATTTTTCATTAATGGCCATCGTCCGGCCTGTCATTATAACAATCCGGCCTGCGGGGTAGAATGAGTTGCCAACCCCTGCCCTAGGAGGTCGCTTGGATCCTGTTTAACTCTTTGCTTTCTATCAGTATCCAGAAAGCCAGCCATTTTTTTTATTGATGTTTTTTACAGGTTATTTAAAGCCAGAAAATATTTTTTTAGATTGTAAAAATTTTTTTAAGATAGTAATTATTTAATGATACAATTCTTACTAATTAACCTATCTGGCAGGAGAAAAGATAGTCTGAATAATGTAAATAGTCTACATAATACCTCATCTTAGAAATATAGACAGATACAGAAAAGATGGATTCATACCTTTCCTAAAGTTATTTGCACTTAAGTGAATATAATGAACCCAATTTGAACTTGCTTCTCTCAATTAACAATTCTGAGCCATTATCCATTACACCACCTGCACATCCAAGCTTATAGCCATTTTGAAAGAGTATTGTTGTCAGGAAACTCCACAACTTTTTTTTTTCCTTCTGGACTTATAGATTAAAAAAAAAAAAAAGCAGAGAGAAATTTAATACTATTAAAAATATTACTTTTGATTGACCTTGACTGACCTTCATTTATTACTTTCCATTTTTTATTCTAATTTTACCGTGCAGAAAATTTTCTATGACTAATCCCAAATAAATTGTTGCTATTTTTCCAAGGCAACAGGAAAAAATAAATTAATGCTTCACCACCACTAATTAATTCTCCAATGAATTATTATAGAACAGTTTCAGCTTTAGGGACCCATTAATTTAATCAGTTTTATCTCTAGCCAGAATATGGCAATGATCATATTTTTGCTAATTAGTCTTTGGGGTTTAAACAAAATGAATTGAAGTGAAGAGCATGTACCAATTCCTGGATTGAAAATAATATGTTGAGCCTTGATTCCTTTCTTTCCCAGTGTACCAGTTGTAGAGATGTTAGAAATCTGACCCCAACCAAATACAATTCCTCGATTTCTATCTCTTTTCCTCTCACAAATTCCACTGCTTCTGCTTGGTACTCAAAAAAAAACCAGCAACTCTCACTACCTGGGTGGGTGGGGGGTATATAAACATTTTTTTTCTCCCTCCCGCTACAATGCCTTTGTCTGTGTCCATAAAATACCCTTTCTTCATTCACTTATTTTCTCTGAAGATGTTCACGTAAGTAGAACTTCTTTCTCTGCTCATTCATTCAAACTGCAGTCTTATTCCTTTTCATTGCAATTTTATGCTTATTTTTCATATTTGCAGTTGATAAAGATTCACAGATTTCACAATTTGATAAGTGGATAAAGAAAGTAAAATTAAAACAGTAAGTAATTTTTATTTTCCTACACTGACTTGTTTTCTGCTAAGCCTTGTATGTCTTGTTATGATTTATGTTACATTCACAAATTTAAAAGAGAATCAAGGAAACACCAAGTCATTTAGGTTATTTGGTGTGACTTACTTCACAAGATATTACTGAGATATTACTGTATCTTTCCAATTGTGGAAATTTCAGGAACTTATTGGTTAGCACTACAAAAGACACAGAATCCATTTCGGGCGGTTTTTTTTTGTTTTTTTTTTTTTTGTTTTTGTTTTTTTTACAAATGTTGATTATTTATAATATTTTACAACAAACTCAGATCAAAAGTTTTACCGAACTAAATATTTTATATATCTATTGTTAGACCTACATAAAAGCTAATTGTATTTAAATCAAGAGTAGGGTGCTTGACACCCCTGCTGATTAAAAGTGGTTCAATCATGTAGTTGTATTTATGCTCTGACAATTTCCACTTTTGTCAGTTTTTGTGTCACTTTAAACTAGAAATTACTGTATCTATGTATGTTTGTTTGTTTACATTTTGCAACTACAAATGTAAATGAGTGACACTGGGAATTTAGAAAAAAATTGTAAAAATTCATCTTTAAATTAAAATTCCCAGCATCTCTCATGTAGTCACATCAACATGAACTTAGTCCAATGAAGTCATAAAAATATATATATATATATATATATATATATATATATATATATATATATACTTACCTAGCACATGTCAGAGGGTATCCCAGACGAGGCTATACCCGAAGGGCAGAGTTTCGTCTTGGGAAAGTGACTCTATTTTTACGTGGTCTATAGTGTGTCACATCTTGCTGTGTATGGGGCAGCGGGTAAATAATTATATATATATATATATATATATAATGAAAGTACAATAATCATTTTAATATATTTTCTGTTTATATGTTATTTTTATAGATACAAGTATTTAAGTAAATGCTCTATTTATAATAAGCAGTATTAACAACATTTACCAGCCTGAATGTCTGAGAAATGGAAAATATGTGTCCTCCGACAGGAATCGAACCTGTATCCTACACGGAACTGTCATATAGCCTGATATGCTATATCATTTAACTACAGAGGAAGCATCTGGTTAGCAAATTAAAAATTTGTATCTATATTTGTTTACATTTGTAAAAATAATACACTAGAATTTCCCTTTCCCTCTTCTGTGCACTGATAGCTTAGGGACAGAAACTCCAACTGATGTCAATTCAGTCAGGTTTCAATCCTGGCTTGAAGCAATCAGATGTCTAGCCACACTGATGAACTGTGATGCAGCAAAACAGGCCTGTATGTGGATTTTACATACATACATATATATATATATATATAAGTATATAATTGGTATATACGGAATGAATTCCAATAACCAACAATTACTATTCTTAAAAGAGTGCTCAATACAAAGTAGAGCAGATACAATTATTATTTATAAAAAATTATAACATAAGTATGTTATAAAATCACTACAAAAATAGCCATTTTGTTTCAACACACTCGGTTTTTTTTTATAAATAATAATTGTATTTTTTTATAAATAATAATTATATATATATATATATAATCCACATACAGACTGTTTCTCCCCATTTTTTTGTATACACACACACACACACATATATATATATATTCATACATGTTTCATTAAATAATATAGACAAGTGTTGTCTATTTATTCTATGTAAATTCTTTTCATAACGTCTGATAAGCTTAATAACATTACCATTAAATGAAGAAAGAACATTACAATATTGATACATATTTTTTTAATCCAATCTAAGCTTTCAGCTTACATAATCCATTATCAAAGATGACAATTACAGTACAATATATTAAGCAATATACGAACAAGACAGTGATGATAGTCTGTTTCTGTTTACATGGATGATTTCCAAGCAACGATAAACATATGCATATAAGACACTAGAATAAATAGACAACACTTGTCTATATTATTTAATGAAACATGTATGAATGAAAAAATGCTGCCTAAATACACACAATATATATATATATATATATATATATATATACAAAAAAATGTGGAGAACAGTCTATCTGTAGATGAAAAAGAAGGGAATAGCAACAGCAATTTCTTGTTCAAAGTGACAACCAAACATCTAATACAAAAACTGACAAAGGAGAAATTGGCAGAGTATAAATACAGATCCAGGATTGAACCAGTTTTAACCAGTCGGAGTGCCAAGCCTCCTGTTGCTGATTTTAATGTAATTATCTTCTATGTAAATCTAGTATTTAAGATTATACAATAACAAAAGTAAACAGAAGATCAAAAAGCCCAAACTGGAAAGTCAAGATAAAAAATTTTCATTTTGAACAATCCTGCCATTTTTATTTTCCAAGTATAATTCTCTGTTCGTCTTGTCCGATTTTTTAAGTAAAGTAAGTGTAAACTCCATTTCTAACACAAAACACCAACTCAGTAGCAAAGAAACAAATTTCTTTCTTATTGTTTGTCTATGTTGTCTACTCTCACTTCATCCAGCATCCTCATCCTCCTTCACTCTCTTCACAAGAATAACAAAATCAACCTCCACCTCTCCATGTCTTGGTTATTTTATCATAATCATCAGCCTTACCCACAATCACTCTATGCCCTCTGGCCATGGTTCCTATCTCTCCCACTAAACTTTTTTTTTTAGTTTCCTTGATTCTCAGTTCCTGGTAGGTAAGACATTTTTTTTTGTTCAAATTACACATTACCTTGATTTACAGATACCTGAAACAGGCTGAGGGAAATAATGGCTGAAACAAGATAACAACAACAAAGATGAGGACAATAGTCCAAGTACAAACGATGTATTAATAACTCTTCATTCCAGAAATTTAGGGAGAAATTAATATTTTTTTTGTTTGCTTTATTTTTTCTCTCTACCCTTTTGTATAAACTTCATATCTTTCCCAGTGAACAATATAACTTCAAAACACCTGTCATCACCAGCAACAATTCTGACAATAGTGATAGTCTTCCCATGGTCAGTTACGGTCCAAATGAGGTTGTTGTCAAAGCGTCCAGTGCTGTGAAACTTTGCAACAATGCAGACAGTAGAGGACGTCACTTGTTGGTAAGTTACCTAATTCTTTTAATTCTGTCCCAGGTGCAGTCACCCAGAAATGCATTATCTTCCTGCAACTGAAAAAAATTCTTGTTTTAAAGAAATTCTTGTTTTAAGAAAACACCAGTTTGATAATGTTAATGCTCTATACGATCACCATTTCTCAACCAGTGTGTCTAGGCACACTAATGTGCCCTGAAAGGTAGTCTGGGTGCACTCCAAGTTAACAGAAGAATAATTTATGAACTATTTTTATATTTAAAAAAAATCTTTATTTTTAAAAAACTAGAGACACCAAGTACATGGGTTCCATGTCTAAGTCAATTGACATTTCAACTGATGATGTTGACTTATCATTAACAAAAAAAAAGAGCTGGCGACTAGATCTATTGATTGTGCTTGATAAATCAAGCATAAAGAGGTGTCTTGATCAATTCGGGATTTTCATTAAAGAATATCTTTCAGTAGCTAATAAAGCACTATTTACATTATTCTGACTATTGTCCTCATCTTTGTCGCTATATTTATTACGTTTCAGCCGTTGTATGCGCCAGCCTCCTTCAGGTGAACTGAACCCTTTATTTCGCTCACTGGGCTAAACTGTCCTAGTTCCACATGCCATGTTTTAATGGATGTCAGTTATCAGTTATCTCCTGTTAATTCCCCTCTCCAAGTTCTCCACTGCCTTAACCAGGTATTGAACTCACACTCTTTGGGTCCTGTCAGTGGATCTAACGCCCTTATCCACTGTGCCATGTGTGAAGAACAATGCAAATAGTGTACTTTTTTTTAATATTAATTTTTGCAAGTAAATTTGTAATTGGGCTATTTTTTTTTTTTTAATCATTTCATCCCAAGCAAGGCATTAAAGCCACTAAGATGCAAGTTCTCCACCACCTTAACCAGGTATTGAACTCTTTGGGTCCTGTCACTGGATCTAACTAACACTATTATCCACTGTGCTATGTGTCCTTGATACTTCATCTCAGATACAATAATTGACAACTGTATCAAGACATTTTTGAAAAGAGTAAAGAAAGAAACAAAGTTGTATTTAGTGACAGTTCAGTCCAATTTTCAGACGATGTCTTTGAAATACTTTCATACCTTGTGAATGTCAGAGCGAAAGGAAAAATGTGTTGTGGATCTCAAAGTCAAAGGATAATGAGGGAGAATCAGTTATGTGCCATACGTGATACACACTTAAGCGATCATGTATCATGTACACTATTTACATTATTTGGACTATTGTCCTCATCTTTGTTGCCATATTTATTACAACATTTCAGCCGTTGTACGCTCTGGCCTTCTTCAGGTGGTTGGAATGTCGAACTGAACCCTTTATTTCGCTCAGTGGGGTAGACTGTTCTTGTTCCACGTGCCATGTCTAATGGATGTCAGCTATCAGTTATCTCCTGTTAATTCCCCTCTTCAAGTTCTCCACTGACTTAACCGGGTATTGAACTCACACTCTTTGGGTCCTGTCATTGGATCTAACTAATGTCTTTATCCACTGTGCCATGTGTCCTTGAGGACATCTGTGTATGTGTAGGAAATAACTGATAACTGAAATCCATTAGACATGCCACGTGGAAGTAGAACAGTCTACCCCAGTGAGCAAAATAAAGGGTCTATTTCAACATTCCTACCACCTGAAGAAGGCCAGAGTGTACAATGGCCGAAATGTTGTTATAAATATGCCGACAAAGATGAAGACAATAGTCCGAATAATGTAAATAGTGTACATAATACCTCATTTCAGAAATATAGACAGATACTGAAGAAGGCCGGAGCGTACAACGGCTGAAACGCTGTGATAGATATGGCGACAAAGATGAGGACAATAGTCCGAATAATGTAAATAGTATACATAATACCTCATCTCAGAAATATAGACAGATAGCTAGTAAAGCATTGAGTATTTTCTTCCAATTTTCCACATCATACCTCTGCGATTTCAGATTTTCTGCACTTACCAACATTAAATGCAAAATTAGATCAAGTATTAAGGGCATTGATGTGAAAATGAGTGTATGTTCATTATATATTAAACCTAACATTAATAAAATTGTCAAATCACATCAAGTAGAGGCTTTACACAGACTTACTTCTTAAATATACAATGTATTATCTTAAAAATAAATGCTTTTTCAAGAGACGTCTTTATTATTTTCTTGTTATTTTCTTTTTCGAATTCTTCCTTGATAAAATTTAAAAGTGCACTTCAGAGTTTTAGTTTTTCTAAAAATGTACCCTAAAATAAGAAAAGTTTGTGAAACACTGGTATAGGTTGTAAGTCTCAGTTCAGAGAATAGCATTGGTCATCACAAAAATTAAGCATGATAAGCAAGTGAAAAAAAGTATCATCTACCAAAGTAGATGCAACAGGCCTGAGTGCCTGTGAATTGTTGAATATAATTAACAAATTATCTATCAGGAGAAGGTGAGTTATTTTCTTATCGAAGGAGTTTCTCTTTTTTAAAATGTTATTGAGAATTTTTGTCTCTAAGAGAACACATTGTCCTGAAACTGCACAGAGTTGAAAGTCTATTTCTCACTCACTTCATATCTCTCTCCTTCACTGACAAGTAGTAAAAATTCCATACTGTGGACAATCAAAGAAGCCAATTCAGATTTCAGAATTGGTTCATGAATTTGGTAGCATAGTAATTGTGAGTTCAATCCCTGAGCTGGGCAGTGCGTAATTGGAGCCAGTGGAAATGGGGTGAGTAATTTTAAATAAAAAATAGATGGGATATTTCTAGACATTGACAGTGGAATGAGAACAATCTACTCCTGTAGATTAAATAAAGTGTCCAGTTTGAAATTCCCTAAAGGTTACTCAGATCAACAAGCATCTGATGAAGGCTGGAAGGCACAATAGCCGAAACGTTGTGATAATAACAACAAAGATGAATAGTTTGAATTATAAATAATGTAAATAATGATAACTCTTCATTCCAGAAAGACAGTTATTTTCAGTTCAGCTTAATTATGAGGCACATTGACTTTAGATTTCTGTCCTTTGCTTTTCGTTTTTATTAGGCACAGCACAAAATCAATGCTGGAGATGTGCTGATTGTAGAAAAACCATACGCAGCTGTCCTTTTGCCTGAGAGTTCTCTGACCCATTGCCATAATTGCTTTGTCAAAGTGTCTTCTCCAGTTCCGTAAGTATTTGTAAGCTTTTTTAAGTAAAAATGATTAACTGGCATTGAAAAAAAATGGCTTTCATGATTATGATTATTACTGTGGTTTAAATAAATGAATAAAGAAAGTAGAAACACTTGCCTTAATAACAGAAGAGAAACTAAATAAATGAGGGAGAAAGTTTTTAGAGACAAAGGCCAGAGCATTATGGGTAACAAATGTTACTTTAATGTTTTTTTTTTTTATCTTCCATCATGCAGAAAGGCTTACAGCTATATCATGTTAAAACACCATTTCTCGTCTGCTGATCGAAATTAAGCAATGTCAAGCCTGGTCAGTACCTAGATGGGTGACCACTTGGGAATACCAGTTGCTGTAAGGTTGGATGTGTGGGTGGTGTAATCTATAATGGCTTGGAAAAGTTTGAATTTTAGTTGGGCTCGATGTATTCACTTATAAGCAAATACACTTGGGAAAGGTATAAATTCTTCTCTTCTTCAGCTATGGGTTAAATAATTAAACTTGTATTAGAAAATCAGTATTTATTATTTACATTATTCAGACTATTGTCCTCATCTTTGTCACCATATTTATTACAATGTTTCAGCCGTTGTATGCTCCGGCCTTCTTCAGGTGATTGGAATGTCGAACTGAACCCTTTATTTCACTCACTGGGGTAGACTGTTCTAGTTCCACGTGCCATGTTTAATGGATGTCAGTTATCAGTTATCTCCTGTTAATTCCCCTCTGAAACAGGAGATGACTGATAACTGACATCCATTAAACGTGGCGTGTGGAATTAGAACAGTCTTACCCCAGTGTGCGAAATAAAGGGTTCGGTTCAACATTCCAACTACCTGGAAAAGGCCGGAGCGTACAATAGCTGAAATGTTGTAATAAATATGGCAACAAAGATGAGGACAATAGTCTGAATAATGTAAATAATGTACATAATACCTAATCTCAGAAATATAGACAGATACCAAAATCAGTATTATCTCCAAAAAATTCTAACAATCCAAAAATATGTTTTAGCTTTAAATAACCATGATAAGCCATGAATAAAACATTCAATCAATCCATTGTGCTGAAATAGCTTATGATTTATGGTGTACCAAAATAAAAAAAAAATTTTTTAAATATTACAAAAAATAAAGAATTCAAATTAAAATAAGGCATTTGCTTTCCTCTAAAACCCATATCTCTTTTTTCTCTCTCTCTCTTTACCCTTCCCTCTCTATACTTCTCTCTCAATTAATGAGCAGGCAACCCTCAAATAAAAATAGGATGAACCTATATCAAAACTGATTTGGGAGGATATTCCACCTGCCTATCATATTAGTTCTGTAATTTATCAATTTAGATGTCAGTGTGATGCTGACTATATAGGCAGAACCGTTGGAAGCACAGATCAACCAACGCATACCAGCCAACAATGGCTAGGAAAAGGTGAACAATTTACATATGTGCATTAGTGTAACAGGTTCAGTGATAGATGAATATTTGATTAAAGGTAAGCAGTCTATGTGGTCTTATAGCCCAGACATGTCCTCAGTACTGAGTAGAGCTAATTCTGATTATCACTTGAAAGTGTTGGAATTTGTTTACATTAAGTCCTGGCAGCCATCTCTCTGTAAGCAGTTGTTAGTGGGCTTAAAGGTAATTAGCTTTTTGTTATATTTTCTTGCATATAGCATTTGTCTCAGGTAGTATGCTATTTTGTCACTGTGCATATTTTTGTCCTCAGTTTTTAGTCTGATGTAAGAGGACTAATAAACTGTTTTTTTTTGTCATATTTAGGTATTACCATTTTTATGATAATAAATATATATTTTTTACCCCTTCTTTTTTGTGATGTGCTGCTTTTTAATATATCTGCTTTTATTCTAGTATTTATTGTGCTTCAGTATATCTATTTATACCTTCAGATGTGCCTTTTGTTGTACTGTTCAGTATTGCTGCCAAAAGTGTCGCGAGATTGCTTGGAACTTACATCATTGGGTAGAATGTCAATATATGACTTTATTACATTCAGTAAGTTGTTGGTTGACATGTTGTGTTTTTGACTAAAGCCTTTTTTTTATTATTTAGCATTCAGAATGAATGTTAACTTTCTTTCTCTCTTTCATAGCTCTCAAAATAGCTGAGAATCTCCCAAAAATGTTTTACCATTTTCTACATTTTTTAAAACATTTTATCAGTATATACTGTTCATCTTGTTTGAGATCAAAGTTATTAATAAGCTATTAATATATTTCTTAATTTATAATTGAAAGTCTCTCAAGTGTTATGCAGGGTGTGTCCGTAAAGTCTGGACACATAGACAAAAATACATATATTCAATAGATTTTTATTGAATTGGAATATTAACAAATAACATCTTCAATATGATTTCCATCATTTGTGATGCAAAGGTTGATGCACTTTGCAAGATTCATGAGAATGCAAGGCAATAACTCTACATTGCCATCACTTTTAGTACATTTACTCTTTATGCATTCAATCAAGCCTATTGCATCTGTCATTTTCATTGAAGGTGTACTTCTACTTTAGCATACACCAGAAAAAAAAGTCTCATTCAATTTTCTTTTGACAAAACCATGTGGAGGTAAAAAAAAAATATATAGTTCATGAGATTTCCTGTGTGTCCAGACTTTAGGGACACACTCTGTACAAACCTTTGAAGCTGTTTCCTTTTTGTATCAATTTATTTTATTTATTTATTTTTTTTTTTTTTCAAGGTTGGCATTGCCCATTTGAGCCTTCGGATTATTTTAGTGACAGGACTCCAAAAACTTTTAGGTGAGACTCATTTTCCATTTGCATTAATTCCAGTAAAGGAACTGAGGAAAGTTTTATTGTCATTTTATATATAACAATAAATACGGAAAATATGAGGTAGATTTACAGATGATACATTTTTTTTTTAATTATGTCACCCCCAAGGAAGGCAATAATACAATTGAGATGCCAGGGTCTACTAAGAGTGAAAGACAATGCTAAGACTTTAATGAAAAGAAAACTACAGGATTCAGGAAGACAGATGAGAGTGGTCAACATTGTTTTTAAATTGTTGAAGATTGTAGCTGGCAGCAGAGTAAGAAACTGGTGGAAATTTCCACAGGCAAGAAGTGCAACTAAAGAAACTATTAGAATAGAACTCACAGTTACATTTAGCTATTATTTGATTATTATTATTATTGTTGATCATTTTCTAGAATGAGCTTTCAAATTTCATAGCAGGCAGCAAAACAGTCATCTGAAATTTAAGAATCTTCAGAACATTTGATATAATGTTGCTGATTGGTTTATAAATTTGAATGTAGAAATTGAAACCTGGAGCCTATGTTATGCACAAAAGTTGAGGTTTTTAGTAATATTATTTAAATCTAGGGAATTTTTCTGCAACTTTTAAAAGGTTCCACACACACACACACACAGTGTTGACATAGGAATAAGAATTGCATGCTAACTGTCAGTTTCACACTGCAAGCAATTTTGGTGTGAAGATTTTGACATGTAAGACTAAGAATCATTATGCAGTGTTGATTGCTATGTCCATATTGTTTGTATTGATAAACACTCTATCTATTAATATTGATCACTCATACACCATAATTTATAGTAAATTTTAGGCTGTGAATGTGTGTATATATATATATATATATATATATATATATATATATATAAAAATTTCTCAGAGTTAACCTGTAGAAAAAGACAATATTTATAAATGTAAAAGACAATAGGAAAACTAATATTAGCTGACGTGTTTTGTCCAATGTGGACTTTTTCAAGGCAAAAACGAAATGAATTTATTAAACAAAGTAACTAATAATAGCAATATGAAAATAGCGTTCTCTAAATTCTTCCAGTTGCTAAAGACATTTTGTTTTGTTATTATTAGATACTTTGTTTAATAAGTTCATTTTGTTTTTGCCTTGAAAAAGTCCACATTGGACAAAATGCGGTGGCTACCATTACAGTTTTCCTATTGTCTTTTATATATATATATATATATATATATATATATATATATATATATAGTATTAATGTTTATGCTATATTTATGGGTAAGAGTGCTCAGTATCAGCCATAGAGTCTATGTACATATAAAATTGGAAATTGAGGTCAACACCATTTGGCAACACCCTGTTTTGTGTGTGTATGCATGAGGAGGTGCTGAAAAGTTCTTAGCCCAATCCACTTTTCAAAATCTGACTAAACATCAGATTTTTTCAAGGGATACTTGGTCAGGCTGAGAACTTTCTAGATAAGTATGTAATGTTTACTCATTTAATTTTGACTAATTTCATCTATGTTTTAAATTGATTATAATCCGACTCTGGAAGTGTTACTTTTGAATTGATTTGTAAACATAAACATATTAGGCTACTTAATATATATTAGTATACAGGTGAAAACAAAAAGTGATAATTTATTAACAATCAAATATTTAATGCTGATTTTGGAATTTACACTGCACAGTCTTTTGTTGAATATGAAAATAATATAGGTCAGAAGTATAGAATGACCTTTTGGTGAGGTTTGAACTTGCCAAATTCCTTATTCTTGGAGATCTATCATATCAGGAGTGGCTGTGAAAATAAACCCATAAGAATCATTCAATTTCAAGATGAATGAAACTAGTCAACAGATTATAATAATGGCAATGCTACATCTAAGGATTTTAGACATCATAAGACTATAATTAATGATATTTAAAAATCAATGACCATTATGTTTAGAACTTGATAAAATAAATGTATCTGATCGTTTTGATTTTTTTAACATTTTCTCTACTTTTAGACTTTAAATCTAAGAAAGTCGACTCAGTGTGTCCAAAGAAAACTGCTGGTCTGACTAAAGCTGGCCAGTATGATGTGAACTATCTGTCAGTCTATATGTTGATGGCTCATTCCAATAACATGTTGGCTGAAGATCTTCTGCAATATGCAATGGTCAGTATAGCTTTTGTTTTGCTTCTTTGATGTGTCTTGTTTTTTGAATAAAAACTAAAATATGGTTTCTCTGCCTGAGTTTTAGAATGCTTTCTTTTCAGTGTTACGCCCGGGGTTTCTTTGGGACTACGATAGCCAGAACGCAACGAGAAAATAAAAAAAAAATAAGTAAGAGATCCCAAGGTTCAATATAAAAATAAAGAAAAGAACATTGGGAGGAGAATTCTCCAATTCCGGATGTCGGTAAATGCAGAGAGAAAATGAACTATACACAGACACAGAACAACAGAAGACAACACAAGAATATATAATACAAAGATTTTATTTCTAGAATACACGGAGTGTGAATGTAAGAAAAAGAAAAAGAAAACTAAATAATACAAGGGATGGGGAGATAAGTTACTAATTAAACAGATACTAATGCGGCGAAATACATATGAATATGGAGATAGCAGACTATAAGATATGGAAAAACATGCAGAAACTTACATAAGGTTGGAATCGATGTCGATTGACTATTATCGGGATACAATTTGTTCAAAAGGATATTCATACACTTCTCTGAAAGCAAAGGGTGGGATTGACAATGTTCTAATATGAATTTTTGACTGGCGACGTCCAATCCGGGTTGATGGTGAGGAGAACATACAGAAAAATCACGGGAGTTGATTGGGTTGACGATGGTGATCTAGATTCTTGTGTCAGTCCTTTGGTTTTTGGTGTCATCTAATTCTTCTGGCATCAAACAACGAAGTCTGGTTTTGGTGACAACTGCTTCTTCTAATGGCAAATAGCTAAGACTGGTTTTTGGTGATGTCCGACAGCCAGCAACTATGTGTGGTTGTTGTTACCTCAACACGTGCAAAATGAAAACTGCTATATGTTGAGTCACGTGTTGGCCCCCCAAAAAAAGGTATGCATCATTCACGGAACCTGTTAATGTCATCTGCACTTATCTGTCAAACAGCGTTCGTTTCAGCCAGTGACTATGGAACTGGCTAACATCATTCACACCTATCTGTCAAACAGTGTTTGTTTGGCCTACGCATCAGGGACCAGGCAGGAAATGGGGGTAGAAGGGAAGTTTCTTTTCCGAGAACTGGCCCTGACTCATCTGGGTATAAAAACAATATATATCTCACAATCTGCATATTCAAGAAATAAAGAAGTTAAGATTCATATGTTTCGCCGCAAATACAAAAGGTACTGAAAATATACTTATAAAATCTGAGGTGAGGGTACAGATATGGGGTTAACGTAACATCAAGAAGAGCTTTCACATCTGTGTATGTTTCATGTTTAGAAATATTGTTCATAAATATTTCATTTGTATTCTATGTTTTTAAAAAAGATAATACTTTTTTTTAGTATCTGTCTATATTTTGGAGATGAGGTATTATGTACACTATTTACATTATTTGAAATAATGTCCTCAACTTTGTCGCCATATTTATTACAATGTTTCAGCCATTGTATGCTCTGGCCTTCTTCAGGTGGTTGGAATGTCGAACCGAACACTTTATTTCACTTGCTGGGGTAGACTGTTCTAGTTCCACGTGCCATGTTTTAATGAATGTCAGTTGTCAGTTATCTCCTCTTAATTCCTCTCTCCAAGTTCTCCACTGCCTTAACCAGGTATTGAACTCACACTCTTTGGGTCCTGTCAATGGATCTAACTAACGCCCTTATCTAAATAGTGTACTTTTTTTAATATTAATTTTTACAAATAAATTTGTAATTGGGCTATTTTTTTTTTAATCATTTCATCCCAAGCAAGGCATTAAAGCCACTAAGATGCAAAGGATTACTGAGTGTCAGAGAACATGAGAAAAAAAAACACTATTAAGGAAAGAGAACATTAAAAGAACAGGAATTAAGAAGACAAACAATAGTGATTAACATTGCATTTAAATTTTTTGAAGATCAAAGTTGATTAGAAAGCAAGAGACTGAAAGAAAGTTCCACAGGCATGAAGTGTTAGCATAAAATTTATGATTACATCTAGCCATTTCAACTGTAAAATGAGACTTTGATGCCAATCTGGTACTGTGCTTAAATTCATAAAGTTTATGTACCATAGCAGAAAGTTCATCGGAATAATTATGATGAAAGTATTTATAGAAAAGACACAGGGAAGCTACATTATGATGGTGGGAAAGTGACTGAAGCCAAGATGCTAGATTAAGACCAATAATATTGCCAATTCTTTGAATTTTATCGAGAATCTCTAAATATATAGCAGGAGCGCCAGACCAGATGTAGCAATAATAATACAAATGGTAAACTTAAAAATTATCTAAGATAGATTTTGGAGAGAGAAATTGTTTACCACGACACAGTGAACCAACTTTTCTCACTGCAAACTTAGCTATTGATTCAATATAATCTTTTCACTTCATTTTATCTAAGGAACACTCCTATACAATATTTTTCATGGTTGTAAAAAATAAAAGAATAAATTATATCAGGCTCAGTTTATATATACTATAATTTTTTTTTTCTGTATGTTAAATGTTTATTTTATTTATTATTTTATAAATAGGTTCTGTAACTACTTACTATATACTAATAATAGCCCAATTTAATTTCCCCTACCTTGATTAAAAAAAAAAAAAACATCCTCAAAAACCTCTAGACATTTTTCAAGCTGCTAATAGTTATGCCTGATCATGATCAATTGAATCTATACAGAATCAAATAAACAACATCCTGGTATTTAAAAATGGCAGCTCCCATGTGTTTGCTTGGATTAAAATAATTTAAATATTTGCCCTAACTCTCCATTAGTGTTGTGGTGTGTTTGAATCCCACCACCCAAATGTTTTCCCTTAATATTTAGCAAGGAGCAAGTCAAATTTTCATAATTGAATAGCTTTCTGAATACCTATGTCAAGTAACTATTAAGAGATCCAGGTTTTAGTCCTAATATTTGTGTAAATTAAACTTTTATTTGTTTACTGAAAATAAAATGAAACCTTGTTTTACTTACTTGAACTTTTTAAACCTCCAAATTCATTTTTCAATATTAGCCTTTAAATTTGATTTTATAAAATAAAACATTTTCTTTTAATTCTTTTTTATCCTATAAAAACAAGGAAGGACACCCAAAACATGTAACAAGAAAATTAAAGACTATAATTTATGCATTTTCATTTTTTTGTATTGAATATTACAAGTAGAGAGAAAAAAATCTAATGTTATGCTAAGTTTGGCTAATTCTAATGTGTATTTTCTCTGTATTTCTTCCCAATTCTTAGACTGCTGCTCTTTTACTCCATATTCTTGACCATGCTGGTTGGTTCCATAGTATTGAGTCTTGTCCAGCAAATACAGATTCATCTTCTGATTTCACTCCTTCAACTGGAAACCATTCAAGTGACTTAGCCACCATTTTGAAGTCTGAATCTCACCTAAACACTGCTGCTGCTCTGCTACGACACATTCAACAGTTGGTGTGTAATGCCCATGCAATAACAAAAATTCATATTTCTGAGGCATCTCCTGTTATCAGCAGTAGCGGGGTTACAATTCAGACAACTAGCCAAGTACGGGTAGCAACAGCTATTTACCCTACAGCCAGTCTTATGAACCATTCCTGTGAACCAACTATTACGTCCAGGTTAGTTTAATCTTCATTTTTCTCTTTTGAGAATTCTTTAACTTAATTTAACCAGGGGCATCATTAAGTGTATCAAATGTATTTTCATTTTTACAGACTTATACTCCAAAGCTTGTTTCACATGCAAACCATGACAACATTATTAATATCATTATTACACACACACTCACACATATACAGGTCATCATTGATTTATGATAATGATTGGTTACAACCAATAAATCATAAATCAATCTCGTCACAAGTCAGCCTGTAATTAATTTTGCAGTCCTTTTATCTTTCTTTAGGCATTATTGTATTTTTTATAATTTTTACATTTACTTTACATTTGTTACCATTTGTATCATCTCTTTACAATTTTTGTTTCTTTACAATTGTCAGGTTTAAGTCAAACACTTCATACTACAGTCCAATTGGTTTAATATTTACTAAACATGCAAAAATAAACACATTTTAGTTGTAAAACATATCAAAACATGTAAAAATACAAAACATTAGCTACTGATGCGTAGTTGTAGAGCTGGGAAACACTCACACTGCCAAACATTGAGCAGTCACAGCCAGACATACAAATTCGCAGTTGGGTTTGTAAAGTTGCATAGGCTTTAAATTGAGAACAACTGGTATACATACACACACACACACATATGTATATACATTGAGGCAGAATATCTTCATTCAAGCATGTTTGGTTGAATAATTTGGAAATATTATGTCTATTTTTATTGTGATCCTCTCAAATTCTCCTATCAACTTCTTAATGTTGATATTAAATTCATTAAGGAAGGTACCATAGTTTTTTCTCTTCTTTTATTTTCATTTTTATTTTCCCACCTACTTTCATTCTCATCCGAGATCATCTTCGGGGTGAATTGCTAAGACAATAAAATTAATGTAACTGATAGTTGTTATTTTTAATTTTACAAACACACATAAATGACCTGTTATAATTATTTTAAAATTAATTGTTGAAGCTATAGCGTTTTTACATGTTTTTGATCTAAGGGAGGTAACTTAATCTGTATGACTAATCTATTCGATGTTGTTCAAAAACATTTTAAAAAACATTGCTATTATAAACATTTTAAAACATTGTTGCTATACTCATAACTAACCTTATTTAGTTTTTGTTGTTTGCTTCTTATGTAGAGGTCCTCAAAAATATGCAGTGTAAGTTTTGCACTTTTTATAGTATATAATTAGTTTAATTTTTTAAATTTATTCTAACTACAAACAAGATGGAAAAAAATCGCATGATGTAATATATCAGACTACTTCTGGGTAATCAAATGTCAAAATGTATAAAAACATGTTCCTAAGTAACACATTTCATCTCTAGAAGGAACTTCTTCATGCTAATAGAGATTTTATTGATAGAGTTAGGCTTATTTATTTAGCGGCGGGGAGGGGAATTGGCTTATATCTGAGAAGGAAAATACTCATAAAATTGTTCGTATAAGCATTATATTTTTTTTAAATTTTTACAAGCTGCATGTCTTTCAAATAAATGGAATAATTCCTAGATTTAAGGATTTTTTTTATGATGTGTATATTTTAAAAGTTTGTCTATGGTGTTTATATTTTAAAAGTTTGTTTCTCCTTTAATTATGTAAGTTTATTATTCTTAGTTTTCAGAAGGACACTTTAATCGTTCGTGCTGTCAAAGATGTAGAACCAGAAGGCGAGATTTTTAACTGTTATGGTAAGACTTTTTTCTCTTACAGTTTTGAATGATACTTCGATGTAGAAATTCTACACAAATATCCATCAAAGAATATAGTAGAGAGGTACAGATGGCTTAGGCATTAATGGCACCAAGAATTAACAAATTGAGTTCAAACTCTAAATAAGGCAATTTGCACTAATACCGTTGAAAAAGACCATTTCTTCCCCAAAAGATGGGTAAATGATATGGCAGTTATTCAACCTTGTACAGCTTTATATCTTAGACATTAAACTCATCTGCAGTCGCAATCTGGCCTCTTTAAAAAAAAAAAAAAAAAAAAATTCATCCTAAAACTATAGTAGCTGCCCTTGTGACTGTGAATTCCACAAGGAATTAGCAGGAATTAAAAATGTTAAAAAAAAAAATGCTTTCATTTTCTTATTAATTTTCATAACATTGACTGAATTTATCAATTTTTTTCTGCTAAGTTCTTTTTGTGTAAATTAATTTATACTTAACTAGTGAGCTGACAATTTTTTAACCCATTAGTACATTTTTTTTTGTTACTTAAAATTTAAAATCCGCCTCCCCTAATATTACCATTAGCCAGCAGGGTAGAGTTGATAAAAAGAGGTAGGGTTTTAAGAAAACTGTTATTTCCCATTTTGGGGGGCATGAGCAAAAATAAATGGAAAAGTTGTGCTCCATACAACCCCCCCCCCACCAATTGACCGACGGATATATATTGTCTTTTATTTCTGTAGATAGCATACTAAACAATCAAAATTTTGAAAAGTTTTATTCAATAAAGAAAATACCTTTTTTTCTTGAAGTACATTTTTTTTTACTACATTCTCCTAGGCCCCCATAGTTACCGAATGACTTTTGAAGAGCGGCAACAAATCTTAAAGGACCAATACTTCTTTGATTGCACTTGTAATGCCTGTAAGAATGCTGCCCAACAGAAAACCCTTGCACCAGTAAGTATGTTTTATACTTTTCAGGAATTTTGTATTTTATGGGAAACAATAAAAGAGTCTTTGTATTTGTGAAATTCATAGTAAATATGCAATCATTTTTTTTTGTTTTACTGCAGGCACAGCTTATTTGATAGTGTTTTTGACTTTGAAACCAATGAAAAATATTTCTACCTTTTATTCAGTTGAAAGTTATGAACCTGTTATATTCTGTGCGAAGGGAATAAATACTTAACACCAGATGGATAATAGAAGAAAGGTTTATTGTACACAACCAGTAAAATATGAAATATAGTAGAGTTATACACACAGGTCAATCTAGTAGTGATTGCCACTAATTGGAAAGTCGGACGTGCTTGCGTCTTCTCACTCTTCCTCCAGTCTCTTGTAGACAGTTAACTTTATAGGCACTTACAACCTATAGTGTAATCATTCATGGGGGTTACTGGTTATTCCATTACATCAGAATCTACTTTTGTTTTGTTTATTTTTTTAATTTTTATGTTACAATGTAAAGATGCAATGTGACCTTTGTCCAAGCTTTCTATCAACTGATTACACTACATTGCATTTTGTTTCTCAATCTTGTTGGTGAGCACAGAAAATTGACTAAGGCCCAACTGCATGCTCACAAAGTAAGATGAAAAACAAATGTCATGTTGAGTAATAACACAAACCCTGTTTCCAATATTATAAAATAGAAGTCTTTATTCTGGTCTTTGCCTACTCACCTGAGTGAGTAGGTTGGTAGGTGACACTGGATGATATCTGCTATATATGGATCTCTTCCTCCCCCCCCACCTACCAACTCCTTGCTCATCTACTCATCCTAATGTGTGACTGGCAATATGAATAGACAGCATTAGAACCACAGGACAGACAAGTCCATCTCCTACAAGAGCAGACCAGAACTCATCCCAATCATATCTGTCAATGTAGACCATGACCCAGAATGCAACTTATTACCAGTTTTGTTGTCACATGGGCTCCAAAATTTCTTATCCACTCCTTTACTTTCTCGTTCCTCTTTGGTCAAAGTACATGTCAATTCGAAGACTGAACATCAAAAGGAAGTGTCTGCTTACTATCAGAGACACTTGGGACCGACGAGATAAAACCACATCTTCCGTTCCCTTTTGATATTGGTGTCTGTAGAATCACAATGGAACATTTACAGTTGATCTTTTCAAATATTGTTGGAAAAAAGAAAGTTCTTCAGGTAAAAAGTTAATATAGTACAACTCCTCTAAATCAAACATCGGAGATGTTCCATATTGAGGCTACTGTTCAGATTCAAGGAAGGCTGCTGTGGCAAGCTTAAAATTTTTATTAAATTTTAGAGTTTAGGAGACAAAATGTAGTTTGTAACGTTGATTCGTTTTTATTTAAAGTGTAGATTGAATACATAAATGTACAAAAAATAATTGACAACCAATAGAAATGAAAAAATTTGTGCTAAACAAATATTGTAATTTGTGAAAAATTAAGACACTTTATGAAATGTTTAAAAATTTATGAAATATCTTATTCAACAATAATTCGTAAAGGAAGTCAAAAATAAGAATATACAGTACAACTCCACTAAACTGAATGTTTGGTATTGAGGGTACTGTTCGGATTCGGGGAAGAAATGGCTTCAGATTTATGTCACTATAAAAGTTTGGATTTGAAGATAAGTTCAAATTCAAGGAAGTCTAGATTATGCTTGGATTTGGGGATTTCTACTGTACAATTTGTATATACCTATTGTAACTGATTTATAATAGCTCACATTACAAGAAAGAATGGAAAAACTGGTAGGGAGCTTTAGATGACAGAAATGGTTGGTCAGAAGTTTTCATTTGAGAACAATCATGTAGATAAGATTAAAATTATAATCATTTTATTTTAATTAAAATTTAAATCTCATGCAGCAGTCAATACATAAATACCAAAATTTTCATTAAATACCATTACTGTATTTAGTAACATAAAAGATTCATGGGTAACTTAGATGCAAACTACCTTCACCATTTCAGCAGAAAACATTTTTAGTGTATTTAAGTATGTAATGTTTAAAGTAAGCTATCAGTGCATTGACAAATTACTTTAGTTATAGCATTCTTCTTCTATGTGCTGTGTTCCTTCAGGACATCGGCGATCATGGCTCTCCACAATTTCCTGTCCTTTGTAGAACTTAGTAAATTTTATCTTTTTGTTGTCTCTCCTAAACCTTGTTCTTCCATCCATTCACTCAAACTTGCCAAATAGGTTCTGCATTGTTTTCTTCTGTCCAACTTACCTTCAATCTGTCTTGTGAGTATCAAATTTTTCAAGCACACTTTTCTCATTTGCTTGAGAAATTTCAACTGTCTCTTTCTGATGTTAAGTATAAGTGTCCTTTGTCATTGCCCACATGTTCAGTCCTTGTTATTCTCAGCATCCTTCTGTAGAACCATGTTTCTTTTGCTTCAAGTTTCTTCTTCATGTGTGAGGAAATTGTCCAGTATTCACTGACGTATAGCAGATATACTCAAATATAGTACAAGTTTTTCTGATTAGTTTTTGACATAAAAAATAGGTGATTGCATTATACACAGGTAATTTTTTTTTTTTGAAGAGGTTAAAAATTATTCATTTTCAGTAACCAGTTGCACTCTACACAGGTAATTTTTTTCTAGAAGGATTAAAATTCATGCAAAACATTTCAGGTGTCATACTATATATGAAGTCAGCTTATACACAAATATATACAGTTGGAGGACTGATATTATGTAACAGTTCAGATCTCTTTTCTTTATTTGTAACAAAACTTCTGTTTCTTAATACTTTGTTTAGCTTTCGAAAGGCATCTTTCGCTATCTGAATGCAACTTCTGATTTCAGTATTGTCCTTTCCACCCCCTGTTAAAACACATTATTCTGTATAAAAGATAAGCTAATAATACAGTTGAACATAAGGCAACACAATGTAAGCACAGCCACCTCTTCACCAATCATTCTTTATATGATGGACATATTTCTCTGCAATCTTAATACTATATTTCCAGGTTAGTGCTTTAGTATTATCACTATTTCTTTTCAGTTATCTATCTTTCTTCTGTAGTTTCAAGATAATTAATGACATTAGATTGTTTAGGCATATCTAGGCATGATGAATCAGTTGCTACTACTTTATGATAATTCCTTTTATATTGTTGATAATATTAGAATTATGGAAAGACTAGCAGCATGGCCCGGTGTTGCCTGTGCTTGATTCAAAAATTGTACGACTCATACAGCAATCGCTATCACTTGACTTAAAATATTTTTGCCCTTCCTTGCCTTTAAAGGAGTGCCCTTTGCCGTGCTGATGTTGCTACATGCCTTACTTTTTGCCTATCTCACACTGAGTTTTTTCTAAGCTCTATACTAAACATTAAATCTGTTATGAAAAAGAACTAAACAAAATGAACACAAAACGATCAGCTTTTAAAAAGGACTTGTAACTGGAAAACCGAATGAAAAAAGAATGTTAACAACAAATACTTTTTCACACCCAACCCAGTTCTGCGCAATCAGAATCAACGTTGAGTTTAAGCAAGTGAATGAGCCAATTGCAGTAAAGTGCCATGCAGATTTGAATTTTTCCCACTTGTGACGAATGCAGCTATCGATTTTTTTTGCATGCTAGCATGCTAGTTAACATTCGTGTCAGTCAGCTGTTGGCTCTCACTCTGGCCAGTAGAAAATAGCCACAAACTACATGAAAACTGCTGTAGAAGCATGAAAAAATCGATTATTTCCACTATCGATGGGAGTTGGGAAATGCAAAGTCAATCTTGGCCTCCCTGCTAACTTGGAGCATGTGCATGTAAATTTTGGTGCAAATCCGTCAAAAACTGTGGCCGTGCATTCATTACACACACACACACACACACCCACACACATCCTGCCATTTATAGATAGAGATGAATCTTATATTTTGCATTAAATATCTATTCTGTACCCTTATATTTAAACAAACTTCAGATTACATTTGAATTTTTTCTTATTATTGCAGCTGATCAAATTAATTTTCAAATAGGATAATTATTATTACACACTGATTTGTTTATACTAATATCCTCATTTTGATTATTATTATATTTCATTCCTAATAGTCTTTGGTCCTTTTCTGTCATAACTGCGAGACATCCAAGAATTTCAAACTATACATTTTATCTAATTCAAGGCAATAGATTGTTTTCATTCCTCTGGATATACTAGAGTTATTTTATATCAATTCATCCTTGTGATAAAATATGTCATGGCATCATGGATGCTTGTAGAAAAGAATAATCCTGGCCATTGTTTTCCTGTAGTCTCAAGTTAGTTTTTACCTGTAGGCACAATTATAATAAAGAAAATAAACATTAAAAATAATAACAAGACTTTATATGTCATAAAATTTACCAACCCTACCATCCACCAGGCCTTGTGACCTGTAAGACAATTTGTTCAGGCAAAAGATTGTGGAAAATTTAATTTCAGCTTCATGTTCTTTATTAATTAAATTAATTTATTAATTAAAATCTTCTATATTGTGTTCAGCTCTTAGTTATGCATTGTGGATAAAATTAATTAAATTTATTAATTAAATTGAGTTAAAGCTTCCTTTATATTTTTAAATTGTTTAAGTAATGTCAGTTACACTATTTTCATTATTTGGACTATTGTCTTCATCTTTGTTGCCATATTTATCACAACATTTTGGCCATTGTACACTCCAGCCTTCTTCAGATGGTTGGAATGTTGAACTGAACCCTTTATTTTGCTCACTGGGGTAGACTGTTCTAGTTCCAGGTGCCATGTTTAATGAATGCCAGTTATCTCCTGTTAATTCACCTCTCCAAGTTCTTAAGGACACATGGCACAGTGGATAATAGCGTTACTTAGATACAGTAAAAGGACCCAAAGAGTTGCGAGTTCAATACCTGGTTAAGGCAGTGGAGAACTTGAAGAGGTGAATTAACAGGAGATAACTGACATCCATTAGACATAGCACATGGAACAGTCTACCCCAGAGAGTGAAATAAAGGGTTTAGTTCGATATTCCAACCACCTGATGAAGGCTCGAGCGTACAATGACTGAAATGTGATAAATATGGCAACAAAGATGAGGACAATAGTCTGAATAATGTAAATAGTGTACATAATACCTCATCTCAGAAATACAGAACGATAATGTCAGTTAGATGACAGTCTCCTATAAGTTGGTTTTTCAGCTAATATTTCATGTAAATTGTTTTATAATTTTAATTTTAATTTTGAAAAATTTAGAATGGCATATGTCCTAAGTGTGTAAATCCTAAACCAATCCATCTTATGGAAACCGGAAAGTTGACATGTGACCAGTGTGCCTACTCAAAGTCACTGGCTGACCGATTATCCAATATTGCAAAAGCCGAACAAACTTTCACTCAGGGTCTCTACCAGCTGGATTCTGGTAACATTAAAGGTAAGTATTTGTTGGCCTGTTAAAATTATTATTTATTTTAACCAGAACATTTCACTACTAACCTGTTTTTAATTACTTAATTGTTACTTAAAAGTGAGTCCCAGGTGAAATGAGTTAATTTATATTCATGTGCATAATATTGTTTATGACATGTCTCTCTCTTCATATATATATATATATATATATATAAGCAGTAAGTATTTATTCAAGCAAGGTCTGTCTTTAACTTTATTGTATTTTTCAAAATGTCTGAATAAGATGTTGTATATAAGAATCAAAATTGGGGATAGACTGTCTGAAGTGCATGTTCCTTCTGTTCAAGTATTTTTTACTTTTTCTGACATTATCAAGGACCTGGTTTTGCCAGTTGTCAAAATACTACTAACAACATAAAACAAATATTAATGGATAATACCAAAATACTATACACTACCCAATACAAGGAGCAACTCAAAACCTTAGAATCTATTATTATATAAAATAAATAGCCCAGACTAAATAATATATTTGGCACCAAAGGAGACACTATCTTGAATTCTAAATAAAATATTTAATATCTGTACATAATAATAATAATAATAATAATAATAATAATAATATTCAATGCATGCTTTTCTGGTACAGTGTTTGAATGGATTCAGAGCTTCAGCTCTGGTTGGTTGTTTTTGTTTAGTGGCATATCAACACCTCTATGGGTTATTTAATGCCAAAATCTAAATACTTTGTACACAATTTTATGGCTTCAATTACAGATATTTTATACATAATTTTATGCTTTCAGGGCAAGCATGTTCTTTTTAGATATATAGTTTGTAGATGATAAAATGTATTGCTAGTAATTATGCTATAAAAATGTATTTTTATACTTTAGTGTTGTATTGATTGTTATTTTTCTAATAAAATATATTACAACTGATATTTTTTTTTTTTTTTTTTGTTTATAAATATATTGCTGGTGTTTTTTCTATAATGTATTTTGTACATGTGAACCACCATGCAAAAATCAAAACACTATTTTCCCATAGCTGGGATTCTAGCAGGTGCTACCACCGTAGGTCAGGGTACTCAACTCTGAACTATCCTGTGGGAGGGTAGTGAGTAGAGAACTATAGCCTAGTGGATTAAAGCATTGGTTTTTGAATTTGGTGACATATTAACTGACATTAGAGCTCAATTGAGGACCAGAAATATGCACATTGATTGAAATCTCCTCTCTGACATTAGAGCTTAATCAAGGATGACAATGTGTACGGCAACTGAACACATTTCTCGTCCTTGATTGACCTCTGATGAGAAAGGAGTGACAAACCACTTAAGTTGTTTTTTCTTTTAATTTCTTTGCTTTTCAATATTACAGGTTGAGTATCCTTTATCCAAAATTCCCAAATCCAAAGACCTCCAAAATCAAAAAGTTTTTCAGGTGCTGACATGACTTACCAAAAATGGAAAAATTTCAAAATGCACTGGGAAGGTTCCTAGATGAGGTGCAGCTGTTGTAAGTGACCCTCATCTGCCCTGGATGGGGGTTCCCTAACCCAGCTACATAGCCTACATTGGAGCCAGTATTTTGTTAGCAATTGTCATGACAACATCGTCATTTGTAGATTACTGACCAGGTTTTTCATGTTTCTTAATAAGCATAGAAAGTACAAAACATTAATTTTTATCTTAATTTCACCACTTAAAATTCCGTGTGAGCATTACATGACCAGCATCATTACCTGTATCTGTATGTACGCAAAATTTATTAAATTTTATATCAAACTATCTTCAGGGTATATGTATAAGCCGTGTTATGAAATGTAAAGGGATATCGTTTTTATGCTTGGCTTCCATTCCCAAGCTCCCTCATTTTATGTTTGTTTTAATTGCAATCATAAGTTTATCTTGAAATATTTCATTTACTTTTAAATGTACAACAACACAAAACTACCATATTATCTTTATGTAAGCCTGTTTCCCTAAATACACTGTTACATTCATTCTTTTGTATTCTTTCCAGTTGCATTGGAATTATTCGAATCCTCCTATTCTTTGCGGAAGGCTGAGCTACCTGAGAATGGCCGTGAAATTGGGGAGGTTTTGGATTGCATTGCCAGATGCTTGGCCTCATTAGGCAAGTGTTTTGCCTTCAATGATTTTATAATTACACTAATCAAATTATTTCATCAGAACCTTTATTTTGGAAATATTCAGTAAAAAATCAATAGGAATTTGTGGACAAAAAATATTTTTTAAAATCTTTTATTTTCAGCTATAAACTCAGATTGACGGCTTAGTCATTAGCAATAATAACCTCATGGATGTGTGGGTAATGTAGCATTTTATGACCTGGAAAAAGAAATTAGTAAGCTGGAATCAAATTCCAACCAAGTACATTATGTTCACTTTTGCACAAATACCCTTGAGAAAAGTATGATTCTATCTCTTCTGTCCCCATATATCGGTTAAATAGCAGGGATGACTAGTCTCTCTTGCATTGAAGTGGCAACCAGTCTAGAAGAAAGAAATCTCTGAATTCAAAACCAGCTTGTAGAAGAATGGGCTCCATAAGGCTATCTTGCCCCAGATGCACCACTTCTGCTATAGCTGCAGTACATTTGAGCCCCTACAAATAGCATGCCAATGATCTCATGATAAAATTAAGTTTAATCTCAGCAGAGATATAGAAATGGACCAGACAAAAATATTATCACATTTAAGGATTGTAAGTGAAATTGCTTGTTTCTTAGTCTGGTCATCTACTGCGGTGCCTTTTGTAGACACCTTGTCAGGCACATTGGTGTGTTTTCAACACCCACAGAGGCAACCTGTGATTTATAATGAAACTATGCTGAGCATCAGAACTGAGTTTCTGGGAGAGAGCAAGTAATCTGACATGATCAGTAGTTTAACAAGGCCATTATGTTCAAATCATCAGTCACAAAGATTTACGTTTTGGCATTATTGCCCTAGGGAAGGACATGGATCCACTTCTCCCTGCAGTCTATACCATTGTAACATGATAAGTGTTCCACATGATTGGCTTAAAACACAATAAAGTTAAGTGGGCCCTAAATGATTTTATCTGTTTGAAGCATGTTGATTTTTGTTTTTTATGACCAGCAATAAAGTTTATGAAGTAGGATCTTCAAAGCAGCCAAGCACTTGATCAAAATAATAAGTAAATAATTGAAAACTTTTCAAGAACAATTACTACTTGATCAGAAGTTAGAAATTTCCACTGGCAAGCTTATATAAGCAGTCACAGTTAGAGGTACTTCCAAGCCATGGGCTGTCCATCAAGAAAGTTTTGATGCTGCCTGTTAGAGTGAATAAACAACCAAATATATTGGAAATGGGATTCATGTTTTCATTTCTCACTATGGTGGTAATTTCCACATTACATTGGTTTTGGCAGTGTACAGTGGGCCTTATCCAGTTTTTGTACACATCAGCATGAACATAAAATATGGAGGTTATTTGTCTGATCATTGAAAAACTGAAAGAGGAATCTATTGTATGTTTACACCAGTCATGGATAAACTGCAGCCTGCAGGTCACATGTGGCCTGATTAGCATTCTGAATAACGTTATTAAAATGTTGTTTGTTTCCATTCATTCTCATTTGTTCACTGATGTATAGCCACATACATAAAATAATGATCAAGTACAACGTGACTTGAATTTTGTAACATTTCGTTGAAGGTAATCTTGTCAGCATTTGAAACCATTGGTAATTTTCACTCAGGAAGATCATAAGTATAAACACCTTTTGCTTCAGAAACCAGAAATGTTAATAATTATTTTTCTCTAGAGAATAAATATGCTTCTTTTAAAAAATGTTTTTTTCATCGTCAAATAAATAAATTAGAGATATATCACTCAGAGCAGCATGTGTTAATCAC